>JXCR01120614.1:73739-103746 GCA_002079205.1 Phalaenopsis hybrid cultivar
AAAGCTTGGTTCCTGTCGTTCACCAGTTCTTTAGGAGACAACTACCTCATAGGTACTTTAGAAGCTCTAGTATTGTACTCATCCCCAAGGAAATCTTTAAATACAGATGGGAGAAATTTAAGCCAATTCGTCTAACTACAATTGTTTCCAAGATTATTAGTAAACTTTTGGTTAGTAGACTTCAACCCCTCCTAAATGATGTGGTATGTTCTCAACAATTTGCATTTATGGCTGGTAGGAGCATAGCTGATAATTTCCTCATAGCTTAGGAGCTTATACATGATATGGATGACTTGTAGAGGAGGTAACGGGGTGCTTAAATCAGACCTAAGGCATTTGATAGTATAAGCTGGCAATTCATCCTAATTGTGCTGTGAGCCAAAGGTTTTATTGAATGCTTTTACAATCTTATAATGATTTGCTTAGATCATAACCACTACTCCATCCTGATCATTTGGGAACAACATGCGTATTTTAAAGCTGTTAGGTGTTTGAAGCAAGGAGATCCTTTATCTCCCACTCTTTTTATATTACCGATGGATTATATTTCTAGGATCTTAAAAGCGGAAGTGGTGAGCTCATTTTTCAATCTAGCTTATGAAGATGATTATATTATCTTTTGCAATTTGGTGAAGATAAATATCAGGCAGCTGATAAATATATTAACTCACTTTGATAGAGTTTCTGGGATGCAGTTCAATAGAACTAATTGTGTGCTTCTTGAGCAAAGGGATCAGTGTGGAGAAGAAGCATTGGATCACTCAGCTCACTAACATAAAAACCAACAATCTCCCTTTTAATTATTTGTGTATTCAATAACATAACAATAGAAAAATAAGTCTATAGTTTGGTGGTATTGCATAAGATTAATAAAAGGATTTTTAGTTGGGAGAAATCGTTGTTGTCTTTTGGTGGCAAGATTACTCTTCTCCAATCTGTTCTCACCTCTTTTCCTTTATATATCTTGCAAGTGTCATGCAAGGGAAGATTGTAAGAGCTTTGAACAAGATTTTATGGGCGGGAAAGGGACATGAAATGCACTGCCCGCCTGGGGAAGATTGTGAAAGCCCAAGAAAGCTTTGGTGTGGGGTTTAGATCACTGCAACAATCTATGAAAATAATTTCTTACAGACTTTGGATCAAGTTGAGAGATCAAATGGGGTTATGGGCTAAATTCATGGGACTGAGATACCTGAAGCACTCTCATCCCCTAACCTGCTCTCCTAAACGTGGAGATTCACTTTTTTGGAAAGACCTTTTGAAGATTATAAGCAAGGCTGAGGAACTCATTGTGTGAGCTTCTGTATGGATGGTCAGTCTCCGATGGGCCCCCTTAAAGACCATTGTCAGGGAGATGTCAAAGCAGAGACTTGTTTTAGATTTTTGGTGCATTGATAACCGGAAAAAGCCGGAACTTTGTAAGATTTTGGAGGAGGATTTGGTGCATTATCTGGAAAGCTTTCCTACTGATAAATCCAGAGCAGATAATATCAAAATTAAATAATCGCAGAGCTGCTATTTAGCTAAAGCCTTTGCCATGAAGCTGCATTAATTTTCAGAGAGTGATGAAGGAGAGTTCATTTGGAACAACAAATTGAAGCCTTCACAATCCTTTTTTTCTTGGAGATTAAGCTTCCAAGTGTTCCATTGGATGATATTTTGAAACTCAAGGGGCTTAAAATTATATAAATTTGTCTACTTTGTAGACAGGAAGAAGAATTTTTCTCTCATTTATTTTTCTCTTGCAGGCACTCACTGATTATTTGGAGGAGTCTAGCACATAGCTTTAACTTCCATCTACCAATAGGGGGCTATTTCTTCCTGGACCAGAGTATGAAGAGCTGCAAGAGAAGCAACACAGACACATTCTCAAAAGCTCATCCCCTATATTGTTTGTTAGTTTATTTGGATGGAAAGGAATCAAATGAAGCACCAAGAAGAGCAACATTTCATTAATACAAAATCTCTTATCTCTAAGGGATTAAATTTAGAAAGACACACAAGTTTATTACTGGCTTGGAAGGAAAGCTTGAGTGCTGTGTCCCATCTACTAATTTTAGGAAATGTTCTCAACTTTTGTACTGGTCCAGGCCAACCCCACCATATATCAAAGTTAATCTGGATGGCAGCTATAACCGTTTGAATGGAGGTGCTAGTGGGATTTTCAGAAATCATGAAGGGAACTCTTTACTTACCTTCTCTCCTCTATGTTGTCATGATAGTGCTTCCTTTTTGAATTGGCCAAGTCATATACTTCTTACTCATTGGAAAGGAGCTATGGATTGGCTATCTGATGGTTGAACTAGACTCCATGTCTACTTTCCTTTGTTGCACTTGGTTGGCAACCTTTTCCTTGCAAAATAGTCTTATTTGGAGAAAGATTTTAATGCTGTTACCTTGCTTTAATATAAGATGGATGCATGTCTTTAGAGAAGCTAATAAACTAGCTGACCATCTTGCTAGGTTGGGTGCTTCCTAATCAAAGATTGTTGTGGGTTATGAGGTTAATGAGGCTCTAAAACTCTTGATTAAGGGAGATATGCTTAGGTTACCATACATCGGAGTCTATTAGCTCTCTTCTTGTAATTTTGCCTGAGCTTAATGGTTCCTCCTTTTGATTATATAGATTATATATATATATATATATATTAAATTTAAAAATAATAAATAATAGTCAATTAAATTAAATACTCGTGAAATAAAAAAAATAACTACAAGATAAGCGGAAAATAAATATTAAAAAATTAAATGATAGATTAACATATTATTTTAAATCAAGAAAGTAAAAAAAGGCAACCAAAAAAAAAAACAATTTTAAATTTTTTAAGTATTACATAAAAAAATAAACATTAGTTATTTTGTACAATATAAATCATTAAATCTATTTTCTTATATATTTAGTTATTATTTAATAAAATGTGTCCGACATGTGTTCAAATTTATTTTATTTTATTTTCTTAAATTAGACATATGATAGGCGTGTCTTATATGTGTTGGATATGTGTCGTGCACTTGTTTATGTCTGACATCTGTCAAACATTGTATGCCTATTCTTAGAGAAGTGTTGGATGAGTAGATTTAGAGGCATCTAAATCTAGAGATGATTATGTTTTGATTTGGGGCAGTCGACTCCTAGCATCTTCTCTAAACCTTTCGGTGGAGGCATTCATACTCCCTAGATTACTCAAAGAGAAAAGCGCAAGTGGGAGTAGCGATGCGAGAATTTGAGGAATATATACATTCATCATTAGTAAAAGCATTATACATCCTTTATGCATATCATTCAATTATTTACGTGTTGTTCCCCTTGGCTTAATTGCATTAAGGTCTATTGGAATTGAAATAAGGAGGAAGAAGCATGGATCTCAACACAATTTTTTGAAAGCCTATTCTCATTTCAACAACATAAGATTCGGTTAGGCATCAAGGTTTCCAATAGTCTATTTTTTTAAGATAAATGGTCTCTAACTAATGAACTATGATCTGCCATTTTTAGTGAAATCAGAGCCTTCAATGCAAGAAAAATTTAAATGAAAAAAGCTCTCAACTAAAGACAAAAATTAATATTATCTTTGAAGTTCCAAAAGTCTTTTCATAGAAGATAAGAGTACCATAATAAAGCCTTTGTTAAATAACATATCACACAAAGGTAATCCCTCAAGCTTTTACCGCATGCTCATCTTCAAACAAACAATCTGTCTCATCAAGTCTCTTTTTGTATGTGTGTGTTTGTGATAGAAATAGAGGAACTCATAGCTCTTGGCATCCGAGCACTCAACACATTTTTTCAGTTAATGAAAGTTGCTTTCACTTTGGGTGAAGCGATGTGGCTATGATGTGTTTTTGTAGGATAAAATTTGATGGAATAGCCTTCAAAATAGGAGAATGAGATGAATAGTGGTACTGAGGAAGCCATAAGAGCAAGGGAAAGATCTTGAAGAAACTTATAACTAAATAATTAGGCTTGATGGATATCAAAATATGGAAAAGCTTAGAGAAGAGAGGAGGAGGTGGAGAAAAAAGCATAAACCCTTCGAGCAAAGGTCATACACACAAAGAACTAATAACATGTCAATAGAGGAGAGAAAAACTTTTGACGGAGTAAAACTTGAGCGTTGTGTCCCATCTACTAATGGTTGGAAATGTTCTCAACTTATGTATTGGTCCAGGCCAACCCCACCATAAATCAAAGCTAATATGGACGGTAGCTATAACCGTCTGAATGTAGGTTCTTGTGGGATTTTCAGAAATTATGAAGGGAACCTCTATGTTGCCATGATAGTGCTTCCTTCTTTGAATTGGCTTAAGTCTTATACTGCTTACTCATTGGGAAGCAGCAGTGGATTGACTATCTGATGGTTGAACTAGACTCCATGTCTACTTACCTTTGTTGCACTGGGGGTGATAACCTATTTCTTGCAAAATAGTCTTATTTGGAGAAAGATTTTAATGCAACTACCTTGCCTTAATATAAGATTTCCCATGCGCTAGGCCTCATGATAAGAGCTCGCAAATTAAACACTCGTGAAATAAAAAAATAATTCTAACATTATAAGGGGAAAATAAAGATTAAAAAACTAAATGACAGCTTAACATAGTATTTTAAATCAAGAAAGGAGAAAAAGTAAAAAAAATTGAAAAATGTTAATTATATTAAAAGTACAAAGTAGTCAAAATTTAATAAAAATTAGAAAACATAGGAACATTTGTAATTTTTGTAGAGTGTTATATAAAAAATAAATATTAGTTATTATGTACAACATAAATCATTAAATCTTTTTTTATATATATTTAGTTATTACTAAAAAATGTGACATACATGTGTTCAATTTTTTTTTTTTTTTTTTTTCTTAAATTGGACAAATGATAGGCATGTCCCATATGTGTTGGATATGTGTCATGCACTTGTTCATGTCTGACGTTTATTGAATATTGTATGCCTATTCGTCGAGAAGTGTTGGTGCATCATAGATAAGTAGATTTAGAAGCATATTAATCTAGATATGATTAAGTTTTGATTTGGGGTAGTCGACTCCTAACATCTTCTCTAAATCTTGCGGTGGAAGCTTTCATACTCCCTAGCTCACTCAAAGAGAAAAGTGCAAGTGGGAGTAGGGATGTGGGAATTTGAGGAATATATTTATTCATCATTAGTAAAATCATTATACATTCTTTATGCATAAGATTTCCAATGTATAGATGTTGTTCCTCTGCGTAGTTGCATTGAGGTCTATTGGAATTGAAACAAGGAGGAAGAAATATAGACCTCAACACAATTTTTTGAATGCCTATTCTCATTCCAATAACATAAGACTAAGTTAAGCACTAAGGTTTCAAGTAGTCTATTTTTTTTAAGATTAATGGTCTCTGACTAATGAACTATGGTCTGCCTTTTTTAATGAAATCATAGTGCTCAGTGCAAGAAAATTTTAAATGAAAAAAGCTCTCAACTAAAAACGAAGATTAATATTACCTTTGAAATTCAAAAATGTTTTTTCATAGAAGATAAGAGTACCATAGTAGAGCCTTTTTTAAGTAACATATCACACCATGGTAATCTCTCAAGCTTTCACCGCATGCTCAAAGAAACAATATGTCTCATCAAGGCTCTTTTTATATGTGTGTGTTTGGGATAGAAATAGAGGAGCTTGTAGATCTTGGCATCTGAGCACTCCACACATTTTTTCAGCTAATGAAATNGGATAAAATGTGATGGTATACCTTCAAAAATAGTAGTATGAAATGAAGAGTTGTACTAAGGAGGAAGCCATATGAGCACGGGAGAGATCTGGAAGAAACATTTATCTAAATAATTAGGCTTGATGAATATCAAATTAGGGAAAGGCTTAGAGAAGTGAGGAGGAAATGGGGAAAAAGCATAAAGCCTTCGAGCAAAGGTCAAACATACAAAGAACTAAAGACATGTCAATAGAGGAGAGAACAACTTTTGAAGGAGGAAGAAGAGAAGCTCCAAAGAAGGATGTGTATGCAACCTTGTGTGTAGGTGTGTTCAGTTATGTGTGTGCGTGTTCCATCTTGCTATTCAATTAAACCTTATCCTAGCTTTCTTGTAGATGAAAACTAGGTTTTTATCTCTTTAATTCATTCTCACACTATTTTGATTAATAGTAAAAAATTAATTGGTTCATTCCTCATCAAGCTTTATTTTATTTTGATGAAATTTCTTAGATTCATCATTGTATTAGAATCACACAAAAATCAACAATAATTTAAAGTTTGCTAATTCTTTTAAAAATTTTTTGCACACACGCTCACAGATATATATATATATATATATATATATATATATATATATATATATATATATATATATATATATATANTCATTCGAGCTCTTATTCCCTCCATTTAAGCGGCCTCTTTGCCACCTTGGATTGCCCTATTGGCCACCATGGCCATGGCTATTTCAACACCCCTCTTAGGGCCAAAATAAGGAGTGTGATCAAACACTAACAAAACTCTGCCAAAATTCTCCCAGACATCTTAGCANCCATTCGAGCTCTTATTCCCTCCATTTAAGCGGCCTCTTTGCCACCTTGGATTGCCCTGTTGGCCACCATGGCCATGGCTATTTCAACACCCCCCTTAGGGCCAAAATAAGGAGTGTGATCAAACACTAACAAAACTCTGCCAAAATTCTCCCAGACATCTTAGCAACCTAAAGAAGCTCATCCCCATTGTTTTGTAGCCCTCATTCCCACTGTCCAAGTCCAAATTCACCTTTGAAAATCAGGGAATTATTTGGTCATTTCCACAAACTCCACCAAACCCTAAATTGATTGACCAATAAGCTTCCCAAAGCCTATGACGAAGTTCCCCACTGAAATTAGCCCTTCTCGAGCCCTCTGCACCATACTTTGACCAAGGTCACACCACCCTCTACTCGAACTCTTACATAGACTCAACCTCTGCTCGAACCAACACTTGGAGGACATCCTGGACNCATAAGCTTCCCAAAGCCTATGAAGAAGTTCCCCACTGAAATTAGCCCTTCTCGAGCCCTTTGCACCATACTTTGACCAAGGTCGCACCACCCTCTACTCGAACTCTTACATAGACTCAACCTCTGCTCGAACCAACACTTGGAGGACATCCTGGACTCACAATAAAGCTTTAAAACACACCCAATTAAGGTCTCACCACTTGGGCTAGGGTATACACCATTTCCCGCAAATCTAACCTCGATTTGGGCTTTTATGAAGAAAATTTTGATTTCGTACTTGATCATAGGTTTCCCTCAACTAGATGATTGTGTAGGATCAAACCCTAGAAAATGTGTGGTTATCGGGTTAGGTCAGTTGGGGATGATGACCATGATTCATTAGATCACTCGTGTATTCAATGGATGGTCCAGATCACACGAGAAGAAGCTGTAAGAGATGAACCACGGGCCACATAGCAAGCTTGCGTGGAAAGTGCAACAAATCAAAGGCTGCCACATGTGCATTTAGNGCTCGTGTATTCAATGGATGGTCCAGATCACACCAGAAGAAGCTGTAAGACATGAACCACGGGCCACATAGCAAGCTTGCGTGGAAAGTGCAACAAATCAAAGGCTGCCACATGTGCATTTAGAGACGCTGAGGTTGACATAGGCGCTGCATCGCGTAGATAAGTAGAAAAATAAGGTATTTTTTGTTTAAATAAGTTCAGAAACTTTAAAAAATCATAACTTGGTGTAGAAAAATCATAAAAAATAAAAACTGCCCTGATGCTCAGTGAACACATGAGAAAATTATGAAAAAAAAATAAAAATTATTTGTCATGTTTTTTATTTTTAATTAATTTAATACTCTAGAGCTTGTTTTAATTCTATTTAATTAAATATTAATCAACATGACTTGAAGTTTAGAGGATTTATTCTCCATGTGATTAGGAGTGTTCTCTGGGTTTTCCAAAGTCAGAGAGCACCCCTAACTCTAAAAGCCCCAATTTTAAAAGTTAATTCACACTTTTTTCTTAAAATAATTATATAAATTAAAATGAAAATTAAAAAAAAATATGAGACTTATTTTAGTAGGTTCACTTAGGAAAAATATAAAATGAGTTTGAATAGTTAGGTGTATTATCTTAGATAAATAAATCATTAAAACCAATAAATAATTATGAAAATAGAACGCAACTCAAAAATTCATAAAAGTTGGTTCACAGTGAAGTTAATGATCATATTAAAGCACTGTAAAATTTTGAAACCTGTTTGAAATGTATTTCATATCAAAATCTATTTTTCTACATAAATAATATTTTTGCACTAAAATAATTATAATAAAAAATAATAATTAAGCAAATTATGAAAAGTGGTTTGGAGTGATCCTTTTGACTGGGGGCACTCAAGAAAAATAAAACTGTTGTAAAATAAATAGTTCATTTTTGAACTAATTTATAATTAAAAATAATTAAAAATAATTAAAAATCACAAAAATATAAAAATATACCAAAATGTCCAAATTATTTCCTGATCACTTGAGACCATTTAAATTATTTGTCCTAATTTTCCTGATATAGTTATGTATTTTTAAATGCTAAAAATTTAGCTTCTTTAATTTTATATTAAAATAGCTACAATAAATAAAATAAAAATTATAAAAATGAAAAGTTTGTTTTTCTAACTCAGAGAGACTAAAGAAAAATATAAAAAGTAATTTTTGAAATAAAATTATATTTAATATTTAATTAATCACTAAAATCAATAAGTAGTTATAATAATTTAAATATAACTTAAAAAATATCATTAAATTTGGTCCAAGTGATCCTCTGACCTAGATGAACCTCCAATAATTTTCCTAAGGACAAAAACTCCACTTTGACTAATTGAATGAAGTAACATTGAAAATTCCTATTTTGAGTAAAAAAAAATTTAAAAATTAAAAAAAAAAACATAATTAAACCTCTGATAATTTAATTGACCCATGAGTGAGGTACCAAGAAATTTTTAAAGTCATTTGAGTTGAATTTAATGATTTATCAAGTGGAATGCCTTTGGAGCAAAATGAAAATTATGAGATTTTGACACCCTAATTAAATTCTAGGTTAAGTCAAAGGGTAAATGAGCAATATTGATCATAATGGACTCTTTTGGATGTTTAAAACATAAGGATTCAAGAGGCAGGCGCCACTTTTTTAGAACAAGAGTAAAAATGTAATTTTTTCAAATTATTCTGACTTGGAAGTTAACCTAATTGGATGATCCTAATGTAGTATGCTTGAGCTAGGAAGATAATATCTTACTCACTGAAGCCTCCCTAATTTGTGATTAATGCAATCTTTCAATGATAATTAAATCCACTTAATTTAATATCTTTGGTTATTGCAAATCTACCATGAAGGCTTGACTTAGGGGCTTAATAGTGAGTTAGGGTTGATTCTAATTTGTCTAATGAGGTTTAGAAAAGGAAGCTTAATCAATCATGAATACCTTTGAAACACTATAAGAGCAAATTTAAATCTTGATTCCAAGTTCCTTAATGACTTGAGCCTGCTCTTAAGGCATCCATTTACATAACTCTTAAATAGAACATCAAGTGAATGTCTAAGTACCCCACTCATAGGATAATTAAAACTTCAAGGTTCATTAAGCATAAGATAAATTAATTCACTTAATCTAAATTTAACTTTGGATGGTCAATTAAACAACGTAATAAGTTCAAATGAACTCAAAATGGTTTAAGGGGTTCTAAAATTTGTTTAGGGTCATGCACCAAACATTTTTATAATTTTTTGGATATTTTGAAGGACAATTGAACTTTTTATGCTTTGTTCAAGAAAATCATCCATTAAAGCTTTTAGGTACCCACCAAGTTTTGCCTCGGGACCCGATAATTCACATAAATCAATAAATATCCCCTACACTGCTTATCTTACAGTAATGGACACAATGGTAAAAAAAACGAGTCTCCCCTAAGGGGTTTAAATCTTTTTGGGCAACTAGGGATATTTATTTTTGCCACATATGGATCACTATGCTTGTGTAAGTCTGAGGTCTAAGTGGCTAGAGCAATGACGATAATACTAATGTGTGCTAACATGAGGGATACAATGTGGGATTTCACATAGTATCTCCTACATTAAGGACCCTCAATAATGGTAGAAAATAAGGACTGGTGATACTATTTGTCGACTTTTAATGAGATTGTTGACACGATATTCTTAGGTTGCCTATAGTTCTAGCTTGATCAAAGAATTAACATGTGGACTATACTGCTTTGCAAAGTATTAACAAAAAATATTTTTTTTGCCTGCTAAAGTAAATTCTACATGTATGAAAATTAAATTTAAAATGAAAATTAAATTTAAAATGAAAATTTATAAAAATCCATGGTTAATCACTTAGATCGAGGTTAGGACTGCCCTCCATAGATTATCAGGTTGGTAGCTCTTAATTAAGGTTAGAAAACACACAATCCATCTCTGAGCCCTCACCTTTTCTTTTGCTCGCTCATGTTTTGCTAGGATTGTTTTTTTGACTTTTTCCGTATCAGATGCTCTTGTTTACTTTCCTATAATTTATTAAATTTCCTGCAAATATATTATATTTTATGATGCTAACCATACAGCGGTAGCAAAGACCCAAGTATGCATTTACATTTTATGCATCGCAATTTCACTTATTTACCTTATAGAAAATTCTACCTGCATTTATTTACTTTACATTAAAAACTAAACCAAAATTGAAAAAATCAACAAAAAACATTTTCAAAATTAAATCTACACTTTCAAAACAATGAACAAACATAATACACTCCTTTAGGGTTTAAGAGGATTTCTCGGATGAGGTAGCGTACGGTTGTAACGGGAGTTCTCTGGTTTAAATGAGCTTAACAACTCATTTATACTAAGTAGATTGAAGAGTAAATAGTGGTGTCATAATAGGATAACTGTAGGATCCTAACCGGTTTCACTCTAATTAAATTAAAATCCCCTCTAAAGACACTTGAACAACAACAACAACAACAACAAAATATGTCACTTAAGCTACAAAACTATAGGTTTTTACCTGAAGATGTCACTTTGATGAGGAGCTTCGAGCTAACTCTGTGGGTGATACGTCTAAAATATATAGTGTTTTTTGACACATTGTTATACCTATTTTTGAGATATTGCGTTTTAATAGAAAGCATTTTTTTATTTTTCTTCCAGCTACAGGTAAAAAGGTGAAAAATGTTTAGTGGTGTGAAAAAGAATCAAATTTGGACCAAATAGGTTAAAAATTAGCAAAAGTGTTCTGGCGCCTAAGAGCCAGATCTGGCACTTAAGCACCGGTTAAAAAGAGAAGGCCGCGCCTAAGCGCCAGAGTCCCCGCGCTTAAGCGCCGGTGGCAGTTATTGAATGAGTAATTTAGTTTTTGAGAATTTTGAAGAGGTTTTTGAGGGACCTATTGGCTTAATAGGTGGTTACAACCACCATGGACGAAAATTATTATGAAAGGATGCATCTCTTGGGGAAATACTTCGAATCAAGACACATTTTGAAGAGATAGCAAGACACCTTTTGGAGAATTCTAAAAGAAGGAATATTGAGACTTTGAAAGGGGTCCTGAAAGTACTGGGAAAGTTTTGAAAGTTCTAAAATTGCGGAGTTAGTTGGAGAGATTTTTAGACACCACATATTTATTTTTTTTATTTTAATTTTATATTGAGAGTGTTGTACAAGAGAAGAGATTCAAAGGAACTTCAATAATTTGGTGGAAGACTTGAGATAAGTTTTTATCTTTTGTTTTAGACTACTTTTGGTTTTAATTGAGACTTGTTGTTAGTTTGACAATGATTTCTACTTTCAAACTAAAGTGTGGTTTTGTTTTCTCCATGGATTTTGAGTATTTTTCTTTATCTTTCTTCTTAAAATGATAAGTAATAAAGTGTTGGATGGAAGTTGTGGAGAGTAATGATCTTTAATGTTGGAAGTAGTTATGATGATTTAAATCCATGTACTTCATTTACTTCTTGATTTGACCAATCCAGATGTTAAAATTTGTTGTGAGAACATGTAAGAACCGGGTTGGGTCTCAGTCAATAATTGGAAAGAATCACATGAGATTGTATGAATGAGAATGTAATTCAGTATTGTCTCAATCAACAATTGGAAAGAATCACATGAGGTTGTATGAATGAGAATGTAATTTAGTCTCAGTCAATAATTGGAAAGAATCACATGAGATTGTATGAATGAGAATGTAATTCAGTATTGTCTCAATCAACAATTGGAAAGAATCACATGAGGTTGTATGAATGAGAATGTAATTTATTCCAAATGTTAAAATTTGTTGTGAGAACATGTAAGAACCGGGCTGGTATTGTCTCAGTCAACAAATTAGAAAGAATCACATGAGGTTGTATGAATGAGAATGTAGTTCATATGATTGATTGAAAATAAATAAAAGAATCATATGAGGTTGTATGGATGAGAATGTAGTTCATATGATTGAGTGCAAATAAATAGGGAAATATTCATTAAAAGGTGTGGAGTTAGAGGATTTTAAAATGACAGGTTAAAACCCTCAACTTGGTTTATTGTTTTAGGTTCTGATACAAGATGTTAGCCCCCAGGTGGAGGGAATCGAGGGAACNCATGATTGAGTGCAAATAAATAGGGAAATATTCATTGAAGGGTGTGGAGTTAGAGGACTTTAAAATGACAGGTTAAAACCCTCAACTTGGTTTATTGTCTTAGGTTCTGATACAAGATGTTAGCCCCCAGGTGGAGGGAATCGAGGGAACTCTAGAGTGAGGACGCTAGTATCTTACTGCCTAGCCGATCTTCAGAACTATTCAAACTTTAAATTAGTCAATGTTCTTTATAGCATCTCCCATCTAGCCGGTCATCATAACTATTCAAACTTTAAATTAGCCAATGTTCTTTATAGCATCTCTAGTAAGGGTTAGTCGGTCTTCAGAACTATTCAAACTTTAAATTAGCCAATATTCTTTATAGCATCTCTAGTTCGTGTTAGCCCCCTGGTGGAGGGAATCGAGGGAACTCTAGAGTGAGAGCTAGTATCTTCCCTGCCTAGCCGGTCTTTCAGATCTATTCAAACTTTAAATTAGCCAATGTTTTTTATAGCATCTCTAGTAAGAGTAAAGAATATTATTGATCCTATTTGACACAACACAATATGAATTCTTTCACAATAGAATTCCTATACTTATTACTGATTCATGATAAGGAGAAAGGTATTTTCATATTTAGGGCTTTTCTTTTACAAAAACTTANATTTAAATTAGCCAATGTTTTTTATAGCATCTCTAGTAAGGGTAAAGAATATTATTGATCCTATTTGACACAACACAATATGAATTCTTTCACAATAGAATTTTTATACTTATTACTGATTCATGATAAGGAGAAAGGTATTTTCATATTTAGGGCTTTTCTTTTACAAAAACTTAAGTTTTGTTTTTAAGTTTGTTTTATTTTTTTTCAAAATATTAAAATTACCAAAAATACTTAAACTTTCTGTACTGCGTAAATGTCTTTAGTTTAAATAATTATCTTTTTAAAAATAGAAAGTTTTTCAAAAATTGCATATTGTATATCTTCTCTGTGGGTTCGACATTCAGGTTTTAATAAAAAAGTCTTATATTACTTGATAATGATATGTATACTTGCGTAGTATCCCAATATATATAAATTAANAAAAAATACTTAAACTTTCTTTACTGCGTAAATGTCTTTAGTTTAAATAATTATCTTTTTAAAAATAGAAAGGTTTTCAAAAATTGCATATTGTATATCTTCTCTGTGGGTTCGATATTCAGGTCTTAATAAAAAAGTTATATTACTTGATAATGATACGTATACTTGCGTAGTATCCTAATATATATAAATTAAAAGTTAAATTCTTATTTTTCTTCCGGATCAAGTTTTTTGTTTTGTTGCAAAATAAGGAAATATAAACAAAAAATATAATTAGGATTATTGTTATACAGTTGCATATAAGCAGTTATTGGGGATCAAGTTTTTCGCGCCTTTGCAGGGGAAGTGATGTGAAAATTGTAAAGAATCTATTGATTTANGCAAAAAATATAATTAGGATTATTATTATACTGTTGCACATAAGCAATTATTGGGGATCAAGTTTTTCGCGCCTTTGCAGGGGAAGTGATGTGAAAATTGTAAAGAATCTATTGATTTAAAAGCAAATTTCTATTTTTAGAAAGTTTTATTTAAACTTTAAGTTATTGTATTTTATTTTGTGTGTGTTTAGTTTTGTTTTATTTTATGTTAGTGTATGCGTAGTTCAGATTCTGAAGGACTAGTGCCCTACGATTATGAATTAGAGAGAACTGTTAGAAAAATCAGAAAAACCAAAAAAATTAAATATCTTGAAAAATCCGAAAAAATTACAAACATAACAAACCAAAATGATCAAAATGGTGAAATTCATCAAGAGTTTAGACCTTTAAGAGATTATGCCAACCCTACTGTAGATGAACTTCATTGTAGTATTTAAATACATACTGTAGTGGCTAATTCATTTGAGCTTAAACCTGCTATTATCCAAATGGTATCAAATAATCAGTTTGGGGGATCACCAACTAAAGATCCAAATTTACATCTTGCCAATTTTCTAGAATTGTGTGCTACATTTAAATACGATAGTGTATCAGATGATGGCATAAAACTTAGGTTATTTCCTTTCTCACTGAGGGATAAAGCTAAGATGTGGTTGAATTCGTTAGCACCTGGATCTATTAGAACTTGGGATGATTTAGTACAAAAATTTCTTACTAAATGTTTTCCACCATCAAAAACTGTGAAGCATAGAAATGATATTACATCTTTTAATTAGTTTGAAGGGGAATCTATTTATGAAGCATGAGAATGATTTAAAGAACTCTTAAGAAAATGTTCACACCATGCTATACCAGATTGGTTAATAATTCAACTTTTTATAATGGATTAGTTGGGTCTCTTAGATCAATTTTTGTTGCCGTTGTTGGTGGTCCATTGATGTCAAAACCATTTCATGACGCTTATGCTTTAATTGAAGAGATAACTACCAATAATTTTCAATGGCCTTCTGAGAAGGTGAATCCTAAGAAAGTAGCCAATATTCATCTCTGATGCATTTACTATGTTAGCAAATCAAGTTGCTACAATTTTAAGGAAGTTAGACCTATTTGGAATGAAATTCTCTCAACCAATTTTCATGATTGAAGCGAATTCATTAGGCAAAATGGTAGATTCTCAAGCATTATTAGAAACTTTGAATGTCATAAATAATAAGCATAATAACCCATATTCAAATTATTATAACCCAGGTTGGAANAGGTGAATCATAAGAAAGTAGCCAATATTCATGACTCTAATGCATTTACTATGTTAGCAAATCAAGTTGCTACAATTTTAAGGAAGTTATACCTATTTGGAATGAAATTCTCTCAACCAATTTTCATGATTGAAGAGAATTCATTAAGCAAAATGGTAGATTCTCAAGCATTATTAGAAACTTTGAATGCCATAAATAATAAGCATAATAACCCATATTCAAATTATTATAACCCAGGTTGGAAAAACCTTCCCAACTTTAATTAGAATAACAATTCAGGTGATAATAATCAGTAATTGGGGAGCAACCAAGTAAACCCATTGGGAAACTAGAAAAATCAAGGGAATAATAATTATAGATCTACTTATCCTCCATGTTTCAATAGTAATACACAATTTAAGTAGAAGAAGTTGTCTGTAGAAGAAGTCATGTTACAAATGAGAAATCGATTACAAAGTTAAGGAGCTACAATTACAACTATTGAGAATCAACTTGGGCAAATAACAAATTCATTAAGTAATAGATCCAAGGAACACTTCCTAATAATACTGAATCAAATCCAAAAGACTAGAATAAAGAGCAAGTAAAAGCCGTTCAACTTAGAAGCGAAGGAGAGTTGAAAGGTAGGGTTCAAAAATAAATTGAAGTAGAGAGAGAAGAAATTGAAGAATTAAAAAAGGACGCTCCAAAATATTCTAAAAAACCTATTTCTCCTCTAAAAATTGATTTAGAAAAACCACCACCTCCATTTCTTCATAGACTTCGTCAGTAGAAGTTGGATAAGCAANATCTGTAGAAGAAGTCATGTTACAAATGAGAAATCGATTACAAAGTCAAGGAGCTACAATTAGAACTATTGAGAATCAACTTGGGCAAATAACAAATTCATTAAGTAATAGATCCAAGGAACACTTCCTAATAATACTGAATCAAATCCAAAAGACTAGAATAAAGAGCAAGTAAAAGCCGTTCAACTTAGAAGCGAAGGAGAGTTGAAAGGTAGGGTTCAAAAAGAAATTGAAGTAGAGAGAGAAGAAATTGAAGAATTAAAAAAGGACGCTCCAAAAGATTCTAAAAAACCTATTTCTCCACTAAAAATTGATTTAGAAAAACCACCACCTCCATTTCTTCATAGACTTCGTCAGTAGAAGTTGGATAAGCAANAACGTTATACTGTTTAATCTGTTAAAAATTTAACTTTGGGGGGATGAAAAATATTTTCAAAACTGGAATTTTACATGTTCTCAAATGTACTACAAGTGAATTTGATTTTAAGAGAAAAATTGATTATGTATATGAAGCTAAATTTGGGAAGTAAAATTTGATTTTAGAAATGAGTATAGGAATTTAGTTGAACTTTTGAGTAATGAAGAAAATCTTTAAGTTAAAAGTTTTTAGTGTAGAATTTAAAATTTTAAGTAATGAATAAAAACTTTAAGTTAAAGTTTTTAGTATAGAAAATGATTAATATAAGTGACTATCTTTAGTAAGAAAAATTGTATTTTTGAAAGTTNTAGTGTAGAATTGGAGATTTTAGGGTGACAGACTAAAATCCCCAATTCGGTCCTATTGTTTGAGTACTGAAGCGGAGATGTTAGCCCTCAGGCGAGGGGAATGTGAGAGTTCCGAAGTGAGAGACGGTATCCTTCCAGCCTAGCCACAGATTTAGTAAACAAGCATAGAATTAGTCAATGTTCTTTATGTCTGGACCAAAGGGTAAAGAATAGGATTGCTCCTATTTGGCACATACCCTATTTAATGCATCTCATTCCTTTACATTATCTAATTCATTACATAAGAATAGTATATTTTAATTTCTTAAAATTCTCCAAACCAATCCATCCAAAAAGGGTTATCTTTAGAATTAATATTTCCATTTAGTTATAGTTACTATCTTTACATTTAACACTTGCATTTAGGAGTAGTTGCTAGATAAAACATAATTCAATTGACATTCCAAACTAAAGACTAATTGAAGTTGATTAGAATTTGACTAAGGACATCTTACCTCGCTTCCCTGTGGGATCTAACAGTTACTATCTTTACATTTAACACTTGCATTTAGGAGTAGTTGCTAGATAAAACATCATTTTGGTTACTATCTTTACATTTAACACTTGCATTTAGGAGTAGTTGCTAGATAAAACATCATTTTACGATTATTATCTTTACATTTAACACTTGCATTTAGGAGCAGTTGCTAGATAAAACATCATTTTAATCGATATTCTAAACTAAGGACTAATTGTAGTAGATTAGAAATTGACTAAGGACCTCTTACCTCATTTCCCTGTGGGATCGAGAAACGGGACTCCACTAGAGCCCTGTATTACTTGAGTGATACGTATACTTGCATTTGAAATTGCGACTTTAAAAAATCATTATAAATATATAAATCTGGGTTCATAAATTCATGCATATTAAATGATTCATCAAGTTTTTGGCGCTGTTGTTGAGGATTTAAATCTTCTAGCAGTGGTATAAAATTCTTGTATTTTTAAGCATATATAAAGTCGTTGTCAGCTTTATAGTTCCATGTGCAATAGGAGACATATTTTATGGTAAAGCTTTATGTGATTTAGGTGCAAGCATTAACCTTATTCCATTATCAATATTCAAAAGATTGGGATTGGGAGAAATAACCCGTACTACTGTAACTTAGTAGCTACCAGATCGTTTGATAACTTACCCTAAAGGAGTTATAGAAGATATCCTAGTGAAAGTGGATCAGTTCATCTTTCCAGTTAACTTCATTGTGCTAGATATGGAGGAAGATAAAGAGATACCTATCATTTTAGGGAGACCTTTTCTAGCCACAGAAAGAGCAATGATAGATGTGCAGAAAGGGGAATTAACAATGCGTGTCAATGATGAAACTGTTACATTCAATATTTCAAGATCAATGAAATATCCTGCAAAAGGTAAAGATAATGAATGTTATAGAATGGATGTTATAAGATATCTAAGTGAATGTCATTTCAAAACAACTTATGAAGAAAAATCTGAAGAAAAAGATTTGAAACACGAGCAAGAAGAGGAATTAGATTGATGTGAAGAACTTTTTAAGGAAGATTCAAACTATTTTTGTGAAATTTTTGAAATTTTGGACACGATAAACAAAGATAAATCATTTTGTCCATCAATTAAAAAACCTCCAGAACTTAAGTTGAAGTTACTTTCTGAAAATTTAAAATATGCTTTCTTAGGAGATTCCTCTACTTTTCCAGTTATAACTTCCTCAAAATTAATGATGGAAGAAGAAAAAAGGTTGATGAAAATTTTGAAAAATTTTAAGAAAGCCTTTGGATGGAAAATATATTAAAGGAATCAATCCTTCAATTTGTATGCATACAATTCATATGGAAGAGAATTGCAAACCCAGGGCTGATCCACAAATCAGACTGAATCTTGTTATGAAAGAAGTTGTTAAGAAAGAAATTTTAAAGTGGTTAGATGCTGGAATTATCTACCCTATTTTAGATAGTGCATGGGTTAGTCCAATCAGTTTGTTCCTAAGAAAGGAGTAATTGTAACTGTGAATGAGCATAATGAGTTAATACCTACTAGACAAATTACAGGGAAAGGAAGAACAGTTGTAACTGTGAATGAACATAATGAATTAATACCTACTAGATAAGTTACAGGGTGGCGAATATGCATTGATTATAAAAAATTAAGTCTTGTCACTAGGAAAGATCATTTTCCATTGCCCTTTCTAGATCAAATGCTGGATAAACTAGTTGGGCATAAATACTTTTGCTTTTTGGATGGATATACTGGTTAACACCAAATACAAATATCTCCTGAGGATCAAGAGAAAAAACTTTTACCAGTCCTTATGATACTTTTGCTTTTAGAATGATGCCCTTTGGTTTATATAATGCCCCTACTATATTTCAAAGATGTATGATGACAATTTTTTGTAATTTAATTGAAAAAGGGGTTGAAGTGTTCATGGATGATTTTTTATTGTTTAGAACTTAATATGACTCATGTTTAGAACATTTATCTAAAGTTTTTAAGTGCTGTGAAGAAACAAATTTAGTCTTTCATTGGGAAAAATGCCAATTTATGGTAGCAAGAGGAATTGTATTAGGTCATCAAATATCAGAAAATGGTATAGAAGTAGATCCTGCTAAAATTCAAGTGATCGTTAATTTACCTTATCAAACAAACGTAAGGGAAATTAGGAGTTTTTTAGGATATGTTGGATTCTACAGGCAATATATTAAAGACTTTTCAAAGATTATTAAGCCTTTATGCCAATAATGTAATTTTCAATTTTGATAAGGAATGCCTAAAAGCTTTTAATTTATTAAAAGAAAAATTAATCACTGTACCAATACATAGTTTCACCAAATTGGGAAAAACCTTTTGAACTTATGTGTGATGCAAGTGATTATGATATTGGAGTTTCACCAAACTGGGAAAAACCTTATAAATTGATGTGTGATGCTAGTGATTATGCTATAGGAGTTGTTTTAGGACAAAGATATGATAAAATTTTTAAAGTTATTATTATGCTAGTAAAATTTTTAATGAAACTCAAATCAATTATACAACAACTGAAAAAAAGTTATTAGCAATAGTATATGCTTTTGATAAATTTTAATTATACAACAAATGAAAAAGAGTTATTAGCAATAGTATATGCTTTTGATAAATTTAGATCATTTTAATTGGAACTCATTGTGTAGTGCCTTTGATAAATTTAGATCATATTTAATTGGAACTCATTGTGTAGTGCATACAGATCATTCTTGTTATTAAGTACTTAATGAAAAAGAAAGATGCTTAACCTAGACTAATAAGATGGATTCTTCTTTTGCAAGAATTTGATTTTGAAATAGTAGATCAAAAGGGGACTGAAAATAAAATTGTTGATCATTTATCCAGGCTTGAGTTAGAAAAACCACTCTATTTTAAAAAAGAAATTAATGAATATTTTCCAGATGAAACTTTGTTCACTATTAATGAGTGGTGTGTTCCGTGGTATGTCGACTTTGTAAACTTTGTTGTTAGCAATATTATTGGAATGACATACCAACAAAAGAGGAAATTTATTTCTGAAGCTAAGACTTATTTTTGGGATGACCCATTTTTATATAAACAAGAAAGGATCTAATTATTCGAAGATATGTACCATTAGAAGAAACTTATGAAATTATCCAAAAATGTCATAATTCTGAATTTGGGGGACGTGTTGATAAAACAACATACAAAATTTTATAATCTGGATTCTATTGGCCTACAATTTTTAGAGATGTTAATGCTTATATTAATGTTGATAAAACAACATACAAAATTTTACAATTTGAATTTTATTGGCCTACAATTTTTAGAGATGTTGATCAAATAACATACAAAATTTTACAGTCTGGATTCTATTGGCATACAATTATATGCTAGAAGTTGAAATATTTGATGTTTGGGGATTAGATTTCATGGGACCATTTATACCATCTTTCAAAAATTTATATATTATGTTAGCAGTTGACTATGTATCCAAATGGATAGAAGTTGTTGTTTTACCTCGATGTGATGCTCACAGTGTTGCAAAATTTTTGAAAACGAACATATTTTTTAGATTTGGGATGCCGAGAGTTATCATTACTGATGGGGGAAGTCATTTTGGAAATGCCATAATGGAGAAATTATTAAAAAAATATCATATAAATCATAGGATTGCTACTGCTTGTCATCCTCAGACAAGTGGTTTGGCTGAATTATCCAAACTGAAAATTAAAAGAATTATGAAAAAATATGTGAACCCAACAAAAATGGATTGGTCAGTCAAACTTGACTATGCTTTGTGGGCTTGTAGGACTGCATTCAGAACTTCTATAGGAATGTCTCCATATAATCTAATATTTGAAAGATGCTGGTGAGAAAAGGTTATTGCAATTAAATGAGCTTGAAGAGAAAAGGAATGAATTTTATGAGAGTACCAAGATTTATTAAGAAAAGATGAAGATGTGGCATGATCAAAGGATTCTTATTAAAAATTTTCATCCAGGGCAACAAGTTTTGTTATATAATGGAAGGTTAAGATTATTTCCAAGAAAACTTAACTCCAGGTGGATGGGACCATTTGTTGTGATAATAGTTTATCCTTATGAAGTTGTGGATATTAAAGATCTTAAGTCTCAAAAAATATTTAAAGTTAATGGACATAGACTGAAACCTTATTTTATAGGGGATTAGCATAAACTTAATGATAGAATGATGTTGGATCAACTAGAATAAGCACTAGTTACGTCGGGCTGACGACGTAAAACGAAGCGCTTTGTGGGAGGCAACTTATAGTTATCAGTGTGTTTTTATTTTGATTGTTGTTTTGTGTGCGATTAAGAAAATTGGGGTAGTATTTTTGAAACTATTATGTGTTAGTAAAAATTTTAAGACTTTTTTTAGTAACCAAAATATGTTAGAATAAGAATTTGGATGTTAAGTTGACTAGTGCAAAAATGTGCACAGGCGCTTAAGCGCCAGATCTGACGCTTAAGCTCGGCATTTTAAACACATGTGCAAAAATAATATTCTAGAAGGTTTAACCGCCAATTAGTTTGTAAGAATGTGCCAATGCAGTTTCTAAATGTGTGTAGGAGTTATTGGAAGGATTTAGGCCTATAAATGAAGGGTTTTGTGAAGGAATTTCACCCCAGACCATTTCTAGCCCTAAAAGTTTAAGAGAAAGTTAAATTTAGAGAAAATGTCTTCATGAGAGAAGGATTTCAAGAAGAAGGAAGAAACCATGAGGAAGAGGTTCATTAGTCAAAGTGCACAAGAGATGTATAACGGTTTCTTAGCCGTTAGTATTGAAAAGATATCAGAGAAGATCAACAAAATAAAAATTACTATAGCTTTATTGGAATCCAAAGTACTTGTGTTGCATGCACATCTAGAGCATATTGGATGGCAATCGAAGATGAAATTTAGCCACACAAGTTATATAGAGGAAGTAGATAAGGCGATGTTCATAAAGCAGAAGTGGATTGAAGAATGTAGTATCAGAGCTCGTCACCACCGTCCGTTTTATCAACTCTATATTCCTAGAGAGACTAATGAAAGATAGGAATTTCTTCCTTTGAATGAAGAATGGAATTAAGTTCAGTATTAGATTTTGTGTGTTAGAAGTTGTTGTTTTCAAGTGATTTAGTGTTTAAGTCTTGTTTTTTTTATTTATGACATCTTTATGTGTATGATTGTTATGTAGTTGTAATTAGGAAAATTTTCTCATCCAAGACTATTTGGAGTGAGAATTAAGTGTTTAAAAGTATTTGTACTTGTTTGTAAATTAATATAAGTTTGTTCTTGTGAAAATTTGTGTTATTTTTAGCATCGAAATGAAATAGTTATTATAGAGAGTTTTGAGAGAGAGAGGAGTTATAGGAAGTTGAAAATAGACATGTAAGTGCTATGAGACCATTTAGGGGTGGTTTAATAAGGCAAATAGTGTATTTTACTTTAATTTAAAAATTTTAAAAATCATGCACTAGCTCCTAAGCGCCACAACTCTCGCTTAATCGCGAGCCAACCCGAGAGGTAGGCGCCTAAGAGCCACTTACCCGCACTTAATCGCTGGTTCACGAAAATCAGCTCGCGAACCATTAAAAGTGAGATTTTGGCTCAAAAATCACCATTTTTATGCCTCTCGTCACCTTCAACCTCTCAA
The DNA here is from genome assembly GCA_002079205.1 of Phalaenopsis hybrid cultivar. Taxonomy (NCBI): domain Eukaryota; kingdom Viridiplantae; phylum Streptophyta; class Magnoliopsida; order Asparagales; family Orchidaceae; genus Phalaenopsis; species Phalaenopsis hybrid cultivar. Next base: position 96,701 of record JXCR01120614.1, read on the forward strand.
AATTATGATTTTCGAAGGCTAGGGCACATCTCAAGTGAAGATTTATTGGTGGAATCAAGTAAAATTTTCTAGATCCAAGTTCCTTGAGGTAAGAGCTTTACTTCTATGCAAAAATTTTGGATTTTCATTATGTATTTTGAGCACATTTGAAGAAATTTGAAAATTCATTATTCATGGTGAAAAATGAGAAAAAGATCTATGAAAATTGCATGGGAAGTGGAGATTATACTTTGGAATTTTAGTTTAGTAATTTAGACTTGATTTTTGAAGTTATTTTTGGAATTTATAAAATTTGTAGAATGACACCAAGAATGAAGAGGAGTGAAGGAAATAGCCCTTTCGATTTGAGTAAATTTGTTAGTTCGAAGGCTCAGGATCAGTACAGTGATGAGTTGCAATCACAAAAATTGTTTCAGGATCATTGTTTTAGGAATCCAGGTGGAGACGTAGAGGATTTGATCATTCGCCGACAGTGGGTTGTTTCTCTGCAGTGGCGGTTATTTCTATTGTTAGGGAGTTCTATGTAAACCTCCCTGAGGCTGAAGACAATAGAGTCATGGTTTGAGAAAAGTTGGTACCTTTTTCACTGGAGGTAATCAACTTATTTTATCATTTGCCACCTGATACGTTATATTTTTATGCAAATTATAGTCCGACTGAAGTGAAGTTAGATGAGATCATTTCTTACTTGACTATTGGGAGAGGACTTTGGAAGATCACTAATGAGAGGAGAGTCAACTTCCCAACTTTAAAGTTATGTGCACCTTCAAAGGCCTGACACTATTTTATTTATGCTCGTCTACTAGCAACAAATCATCTTAGTGAAGTGATGAGAGAGAGAGAGCGATGTTAAATTTTTATATCCAGGAAGGAAAGCTCATCAACATAGGAGCTTTGATTTGTCGGATTATCATCAGTTCTGCCACTACCGTTACTACTTCAAGTCTGGGATTTACTTCCTTGATCCTTTCTTTTTGTGGCAGGCTAGAGTTAAATATGATAGCTGAGAGGAAGTGTTGTTACTTCTAAAGCCCATCACTAAGGTGAATGTGAAGACTTATTCTGAGCATTCTATTTTTGGCGGGAGAGGAGAATTTTCTAGGAGTTGTGGAATGGAGACGTCTGCTGCTTCTAGCTCTGCTGCTTCTTCATCTAGACCATCTGCCTTAAGTGCTTCTACATCTAGAGGTGAGTCTACTGAGACCCAACATCAATTATTACAGAGGATGGTGGATAATATTAATTTTACCGCTGATAGGGTACAAAATTTAGAGCGTTTTGCATAGCATACTGATAGGTATAATAGGAGAAAAAGTGATTATGACAAGAAATTTCACTCATCTTTGGAGAGCCTCATTAGAGGTAACCAACGAGTGTAATTTTCTCCATATCCTAGATACCCTGATTATGAGCCTGCAAAAGTTTGGGATAGCGGTGATTTAGAGGATGAAGAGTNTACAAATCATCCAAGTGAAGTGACCAGAGAGAGAGCGACGTTGAATTATTGTATTCAGGAGGGAAAACCCATCAACATAGGGGCTTTGATCTATCATACTATCATCAGTTCTGCTACAGCTACTACTACTGCAGGCATGGGATTTGTCTCCTTGATATTTTCTTTATACGAGCAGGCTGGAGTAAAGTATGATAGTTGGGAGGAAGTTTTGTTACCTATAAAGCCCATCACAAAAGTGAATGTGAAGACTTATTCTAAGCATTCGATTTTTGGCTGGAAAGGAGGATTTTCCAGGAGCTATGGATTAGAGACGTCTGCTGCATCTTCATCCAGACCATCTACTTCACGTGCTTCTACATCTAGAGGTGATTCTACTAAGACTCACGATGAGTTATTGCAGAAGATGATGGATAATATCAATTTTGCCGCTTATAAGGTACAAAATTTAGAGTGTTTTGCATATCATACTAATAGTTATAATAGAAGGAAGAGTGATTATGAAGAGAAATTCCACGCATCTTTGGAGAGTCTGATTAGAGGTGACCCAGGAGTGAAATTTCCTCCATATCCTCGATATCCTGATTATGACCCTGCAAAAAAATGGTACAGCGATGATTCTGAGGATGAAGAGTAGAGCTGAGAGATTTATTTTATGATTGTAATATGATATGAACTATGTGGTCTGAGCTTGCTACATTTGCATATGTGTGTTGTTGTGGACTATGTTGTGTTTTGGACTTTTATGTTTTATTATTATTATGATGTTTGTGGTAGTTAATATTTTATTTTTAAATTTTGGGTTGTAATTGTTGTTTTGTGTTTAGTACTTTGATTTAGTTAGTTTAGAACTTTACTTAATTTCATATCTGTTATAAAGTAGAAAATCTTGCTAGTTTAGATCTTAAACTTGAAATTTAGAAACTGGTGCCTTGCATTTTTCTTTTATCATGTTAGTGTGTTGTTTGCTTTTATACCCACTGTCTAGAAGTCTATTTGAATCTCTACATGTTAAACTAAAATAAAACGTTAGAAAATTTGATCAAAAATTAATTTTACTCCTGTTTTAAATTTTATACTTGTATCATTAGGGTTTAAAATTNCGGCTTGCTACATTGGCATCTGTGTGTTGGTTTGAACAATGTGATGTGGTTCATACTTTTATGTTTAAGTGAGAATTGTGATGTGATGTGTTTTCACGTTCTGGACTTGAGACATGTATGTATGTTTACTTGTTTAGATATTGTGATGTGTGAGGCTTTTATTTTTAATTGTATTATAATGTTTGTGTTAGTTAGTAGTTTGTTTTAAAATTCTAGGGTAGTAACTATTGTGAGTTTTGTTATTAATTAGTTTAGAACTTAACTTAATTTTATGTCTATTTTAAAGTTGAAAATTTTGCTAACTTAGGTCTTAAATTTGAAACTTAGGAAATTGCTACACTAATTTTTTCTTTTATCATGTTAGTCTGTTTGTTTTTATGTGAGATTGTGAAGTCACGTTAGTGTGTTAGATTTTTTTATGTTTATACCCATTGTTTAGAAGTCTATTGAATCTCTACATATTAAATTAAAATAAAAATATTAGAAAATTTGATCAAAATTAATTTTACTCCTATTTTTAGTTTTATACTTGTATCATTAGAGTATAAAATTCTTGTAAGCATGGTATTCTTATTTTCATTCCTGCTTATATATATTTGATGCTAAACTATTTAATCTAAAAAAAATTTCAGTTTGGGGGGGATGAAAAATATTTTTAAAACTTTAATTTTATTTTTTCTCAAATGCACTTCAAGTGAATTTGATTTGAAAAGAAAATTTGATCATGTATATTAAGTTTTATTAGGGAAGTAAATTTTGATTTTAGAAATGAGTAAGAGAATTTAGTTGAAATTTTGAGTATTGGAGAAAAACTTTAATTTAAAAATTTTTAGTGTAGAAAATGATTAATATAAGTAACTATCTTTAGTGAGAAACATTGTATTTTTTTAAATTTTAGAAATTTAGACTTTTATTTTTAATACCTAAATTTATTTTATTAAAGATAATTTTCAAAGCTATTATTATATTTATAAGTAAAAAGTTTAATATCAAGACTTTACTTTAGGAAAGAAAAAATATAATTCAAAATTATTAAAGGCCTATCCAGATAAAGTAATCATTGCCTAAAAATAAAAGTAAAGAAAAAGAGAAAAAAGAAAAGAAAAATAAGAGAAAAAGAATAAAAAAAGAGAAAAGAAAAAGAAAAAGAAAAAAATATATAAAGGAGGAGAAGCTTGAGGATTAGTGCCTAATCAAAAATTGGTTCTACATTTGATCTTTTTAAAGTATAAGATTTAAGAAAATTTTAAGCTTATAGACATAATATAGTAAGTAAAATTATTCGTAATAAAAATTTTTAAGTGGAGATAATAAAAGAACTAAATTCTAAATTTGGAAGACTAACAATATTTCTAAATTAGATGGGAACTTATATTTTCATCTTACAGTAAAAATTTCTAAACTTTAAGTTGGCCTCATTTATTGAATATTTTTTCTAAATTGGACTACTATATTTCTAAATCTAAATTTTAGTAACACCAAAGAGAATATTTTTTTCTAAATTGGACTACTATATTTCTAAATCTAAATTTTAGTAACTCCTAAAGACACTCATATGCATATCATACATATTTAGTTTTTAAGGATTGAGGTGTCACTTGAGGACAAGTAACATTTTAAGTTTGGGGATTTTGATACGCCTAAAATATATAGTATTTTTAGACACATTTTTATACCTATTTTTCAGATAATGTAATTTACTGGAAGGTATTTTTGTGTTTTTCTTTCAGGTACAGGTAAAAAGGTGAAACATACTTAAAGGATTGAAAAATGATCAGATTTGGAGCAAATAGGTGAAAAATGTGCAAAAGCGTTTTGGCGCCTAAGCGCCAGATCCGGCGCTTAAGCGTCGGGTAAACAGAGAAGGCCGCGCCTAAGCGTCAGAGGCCCCGCGCTTAAGCACCAATGGTAGTTATTGGACGAGTAAATTTTGTTTTTTTATGTTTTGATGAGGTTTTTGAGGCACCTATTGGCTTTATAGGTGGTTACAACCCCCATAGACAAAAATTATTGTGAAAGGATGCATCTCTTAGGGAAATACATCAAATCAAGACACATTTTAAGGAGATATCAAGACACCTTTTGGAGAATTATAAAAGAAAGAATATTGGGACTTTGAAAGAGGTCCTTAAAGTACTGTAAAAGTTTTGAAAGTTAATAAATTGGGGAGTTAGTTAGAGAGATTTTTCAGGCAGCACATATTTATCTTTTTTTTTATTTCTAGTTTTATATTGAGAGTGTTGTAAAAGAGAAGAGATTCAAAAGAACTTCAAGAGTTTGGTGGACACTCGAGATAAGTTTTTATCTTTTGTTTTAGACTACTTTTAGTTTTAATTGAGTCTTTTTGTTGGTTTGACAATATTTTTTACTTTTAAACTAAAGTGTCGTTTTGTTTTCTTCATAGATTCTAAGTAGTTTTCTTTATCTTTCTTCATAAAATGATAAGTAATTAAGTGTTGGATGGAAGTTGTGGAGAGTATTGATCCTTAATGTTGGAAGTTGTGATGAATTAAATCCATGTACTTCATTTACTTCTTGATTTGGTCAATCTAGATGTTAAAATTTATTGTGAGAACATGTAAGAAGCAGTATGGTATTGTCTCAGTCAGCAATTGGAAAGAATCACATGAGGTTGTATAAATGAGAATGTAGTTCATATGATTTAGTGCACATAAATAGAGAAATATTCATTGAAGGGTGTAGAGTTACAGGACTTTAAAGTGACAGGTTAAAGCCCCAACTTGGTTTATTGTTTTAGGTTCTACTACGAGATGTTAGCCCCCAGATGGAGGGAGTCGAGGGAAATCTAGAGTGAGAGTTAGTTTCTTCCCTGCCTAGCCGGTCTTCAGAACTATTCAAACTTTAAATTTTCCAATTTTTTTATAGCATCTCTAGTAAGGGTAAAGAATATTATTGCTCCTATTTGGCACAACACAATATGCATATATCCACAACAAAATTCCTATACTTATTACTGATTCATGAAACCTAGAAATTTATTTTCATATTTAGTGCTTTTGTTCTACAAAAACTCAAGTTATCTTTTTAAGTTTCTACTGTTTTTTGTCAAAATATTAAAATTACCAAAAATATTTAAACTTTCTTTACTGCTAAAACTTCTTTAGTTTAAATAATTATCTTTTTTAAAAAAGAAATTTTTCCAAAAAGTGCATATTGCATATCTTCCCTATGAGTTTGATATTCAAGTTTTAATCAAAAAGTCCTATATTACCTGATAACGATACATATACTTGCGTAGTATCCCAATATATATAAATTAAAAGTTAAATTCTTATTTTTCTTCAGGATCAAGTTCTTGGTTTTGTTGTAAAATAAGAAAATATAAGTGAAAAAGATAATCAGAATTATTGTTATACTATTACATATAAGCTGTTTCGGGATCAATAACCACCCTCTTTAGCCAATAGGTGCCTCAAATGTCCCTTCAAAATTCAGTAAAATGAAGTAAATTGTCACATAACTGCCTCTAGCGCTTAAGCACGGGGTCTCTGATGCTTAAGCGCGACCTTCTCTATTTTGTCGGCGCTTAAGCGTCGGATCTGGCGCTTAGGCGCCAAAACACTTTTGCACCATTTTCACATTTTTGCTCCAAATTTGATCCTTGTTCACTCCTTTTAGTATTTTTAACCTTTTTACTCGTACCTGAAAGAAAAACACAGAAATGCCTTCCGTTAAAGCGTAATAACTCAAAAATAGGTATAAAAATGTGTTTAAAAACACTATATATTTTAGGTGTATCAAATTCTCCCTGTCATTTGAAGAATTTTTGAAACTCAGTGACGTCCAGTGCCGTGCAGTTTCAACGGAAGTATACAAGTTAACGCAGTTGTCCTGTAAACTAGGCATGTCCTTTATTGTTTTAATTTTGAAATTTATTATTTACCTGTGATTAAAGATTTTTTATTAACAAATTAAACGGGCATGATGAGACGCAACAATTTGGATTAATTCACAGAAAAGCAAACCAAACCCGAAGGATATAAAGACAATGTGAAGTTTAGGACCCAATGCGAGATCAACTTCGCAACGCACAATGTTCAGGCAGAACTAGTCCACAAACACACCTAATTGGGGTCAAACTCCACACAAAAAATAAAAATCCTAATGAACTCCTGAACCTCTATGTTCAAAGGTAATTGAACAGACAGTCCTGAAGTCCAAAAGAGTTGACCATACTTACCCAAGAAAGAAATAGGTGAAGCATGCCAACGGAAGAAGGATAATCTGGTCCATAAGGTACATGAACACATTATCAATGTATGAAGACAATATTCCTTGATTTAAATGGAGAGAGAAACTAATCCCCAGTGGAGTCGCCAGAAGCTGGTCGACACTATTTTGGTTGTAGAGTTGCCTGTTGGAAGCTGTCGGTCGCTGGAATCGAAATCCCGTCGCCCACTTCAAAAGGCATTTAATTTACACACACACACACACACACACACACACACACACACACACACACACACACA
>JXCR01120614.1:103755-130694 GCA_002079205.1 Phalaenopsis hybrid cultivar
CACACACACACACACACACACACACACACACACACACACACACACACACATACATATATATATATATATATATAAGTTTAGAAAAATATGAAATCAAACTGATCTCATATCTTTCATAGTTCAAATGAAAGATAACTACACCTCAAGTCATGTATCTATCCTGAAGGATAAACACAAGATTTGAGGGTGAGGCTCGATCAAATAAACAAAGAAATATATAACATCTGTTTGGTCTGCAAAAACCATTTTATTTATAAGCCAATAAGTTTTCCAATCTAATATGGAGAATTAAATAAGGTTCACATGAAGCTGGGTTCAAAAAAGCTTCCTATAAGGGCAAGCCCTATAGTTAATTATATCTTAAATGACCGAAGTGACCGAAGAAAACTCTCAATAAAAATCAGAGAATATTAACTTCAAAGAGGTCAACGGATTAAGACTTTTTAATGAAATCGTACAAAGAGGTGTGAAAGGGTAATGACTCAAATTTGGAACATTTATTGTAGAATCTAAAAGAGGAAGAACTAGCGGATGTCATAGATTCGAAGGAGAACCTCGGTGACTTCCCAAGCTACCCTATAGTTGGGCTTCAGTTTTGGAGAGAAATATTTAAATGTTTCATCCTGTCAATTTTATTAGTTAGGGCTTACATTCATGTGAAACAATCACACGAATTGCCTGTAAAATGTGAGGATTTAGGTCATGACAAACGATAACCTCAGAATCCTAAGACGAGTTAGGGCTTATATTGTACAACAAAGCTATACAAAGACCTAGATAAAAGGTTGAGAATTTATGTCGCACTAGTAAAACAAACTCAAAATCCTATGGCTTGTTATTTAATTCTAAGGAATGGTTTAGCTCGTGCAGGCATATTTTGTTGTTGAAGATGATCGTGCTGCCCACAATGCTGGCTCCAAGCTCCTCATCACAACAAATTTAGGTTTTCTAATGTGTCAAGTTATAATATCAAATCAGATTCCCCTAAAGGTCATGTTTATTTAAATATTACGATGCATATTAAGGTTTATTAGAGCGACACCGATTAGGATCTACGGTTCTCACATTCCAGCATCATTATTTTCTTTTGGATTTAGTTAGTCCAAATGAATTTACTAAACTCAACTTAATGAGTTCCATACTTTCATTAAGACCATGAGAAATCTTATTAACAACCATAAGTTACCTCCTCCTAGGGATTCCAGATCATCCGATAGAGGCGTTTTAATTTAGTTACAAGTTTTAATTTTGTGTTGTTTATTATTAAATTTTGAGTTGTCTTATATTTTGAATGTTGTGGTGGTAAATTTTATCTTGATTGATTTTTAGTTTTGGTTTTGGTTTTATGGCTATCCTAGAAGTTTTGGTTTTTATGCATGGTGACATCATTTTTTAACATGTAAGCTCGAGGCAAGAAGTATAAAAAGGTAAATGAAATAATTTAAAAGTGTACCTGTCAATTCTTCTCATTCCTCCACCCGAAAAGTTAGTACTTGAAAAGTATGTATATAATAAATTGCAGAAGTAGATAAAGGTTCAGCTACCAAACCACATGTTATGAATTTATTGAATCTCGGAAGATCCTAGTAGATGGTTTTAGAACTAAAATATGGCAAGTCCAATTTTCCCTTCAAAATGTCCAATAGATTTCAAGATGCTCAAGGCATGACCTTAGACCACTTTGAAGATCTCTTGAAATATTCTGAGTTCATTTTGGACTTATCATACTGTTCCATTAATCATCTGAGGTTGAAGTGTAACTACCCTGTTGCTCAGTGAAGCTTGACAATTTAGTTATCCCGAGGATAGGATACCCAACTAATCAATTGATGTTTCATTTAAAAGCTATGTGAGTGGGTGCCCCTAAGGCAAGTTTAAGTCATTTAAGATTGTGGTGCCTGTAGTTATGGTCAAGCTTGTAGTGTTTAAAGATATTAATCATCAATCATATTATCTTCTAAATCTGATCAATTGAGTGTAGATATTGAGCTTATGTCACTACTAAGCCCTTAACAATCATGATAGGTGGAATGGTAATTATCAAAATTTTTATTTAAGTGATATGTATTCTTATTAAAAGATCACATCATCATCAATCTTAGGCTCAAGATAAGTAAATTATTATATTTTCTATCTTAAGCCCATCACTTAAGAATCATTTGATCTTAGTTGACTACTAAGTCATGAAAATTAGGAAAATTATGATCTTGTTGATGTTGTGCAAAAGTGGTGAGTGAGTTTCTACCTTTTAGTCCCATTGTATTTCAATCATCTAATCATATTCTTTAAGATCAAAATTTCCCATTTTTACCTTCCTTAACCCTAAAGTTTGATTAAGAACCAAAATCTAAAATGAATATTTTGTCATTGGGGTACTTCACCTTATAACTCATTAAACACAACATAAATGACTTGAGCATTCAGAGTGGCATATTCATGAATTAACTAAAACATCAAAAGAGATTAATGTGGTTTTTCTTTTATGTTTTTTTAAATTCAGAAAATAGAGTTTTCAAAATTGATTTATTTAACTATCAAAAATAAAGTTTTTTTTTATTTATGAGAAAATTATTAGAGGTTTTCCTTGAGTCAGAGAAACACTTAGGTAAAATTTCATGATTTTTTGAATTACATTTTTATTATTATTATTTAAATTTAGATAAATTTCAATGATCTAATTAAATAGAAAATAATATTTTAATTACCAAAATTAATTGTATATTTTTATTAGACCTTCCTGAGTTCAAAAAACTTAGAGAATCAAATTTTGTATATTTATAATTTTTAATGTATTTATTATAATTATTTTAATGAGAAAAAAAGGAAAATTTACTTTTAAAGTTTTAAAATTGATTTTTAACTTAGAAAAATTAGGAAAAATATCCTAATGAATTCTAAGTGATCAACAAAGCTTGTGCACATTTTGAACCATTTTTCTATTTTTAAAAATTTTGATTATTCTAATTATTTTTAATTCAAAATACACTTTGAAAATGACATATTTTCACAAAAATAGATTTTATTTTATTAAATGCTCCTGATCACAAGGAACTCAGAAAACTATTTTTCATGATTTTTCTATGTTTATTTAATTTATTATAATTATTTTTGTACAAAAATACAAAGTTTCTTTAAAAATTAATTTTAGTGCTTAAACTAAGCCAAAAAATTTTTGAATTTTTACGATAAGTAAATATGATTTTTATGCGCAGTGTGGAACTGATTTTGTCAATTATTGATAAGTATATATTTACATTAATTAACACAAAGTGTATACATTTGATTAAATATAAAAATGTATAAAATAATTCAAAACATCCTAATAATTTTCCTAGACTTCTCTAACTACAAAAAACCTACTAAAATTATCTTCATAATTTTCAAATGATATTTTGATTTATATAATTAGGATAAGCCAAAATGGCCACCCTAGCTTGAAAATTAGGGCTAGAAGCATAGAGGTGCCTTCTGACCTTGGAAAAATCAGAGAATATCCCCTCTGTGATGAGGAATAAACCTTAGAAATTTCAAGTCATGGTCAGCCATATTTAGTCATGGAGATTTGAAATACCATAGAGAGTATTTAATTAATTAAAAATCATATATTTGGCAAATAATTTTTATTTTTAGTCCACATGATTCTCCTTTGTTCATTGAGCAAGAGGGTATTTTTCTTTTTTTTAATGATTCTTTTAGAGAAATATATGAATTTTTTAAGTTCACGCATTTAAAATAACTCAAAAAATCTATATTTTTTTACTTATCCATGCGGCGCCAACTCATCCAAAGGTGGCTCCAAACTCACACGCGGCGCGCTCCCATTCATTGTGCTTTCCACCTAGGCATGCCACGTGGCCCGAGTTTACGCACCAAGGGTTTATCTGGGTTGATCTCATCTGTCCATTGGATACACGCGCAATCGGATGGCCTCCATTCATCATCCCCAAGTGAGCTAACCGGTAAATTGCTCACACTAAAACCTTAAGATCTCTATCAAGACTCAACCAAATCACATGGGGTTTATTTCTAGACCTTCATCTACTCAAGATGAAAACATTTATATGGTTGATAAAGTATGAAATAAATCCATTACAAATGGAGAATGAAAAGAAGCTTGGGCTAGGGTTACAGCTCAATACCTTTGTCTGAGAGGAGATGCCTCAATCAGATGGTTGTGGTAATTTCTATTGAGTCTAACAAACCTCCAGATGAAGTCCCAAGCTCTGGTGAATTGTCTAGGTATGTTTTGACCAACTTCAATTTCAGGTGTTGGTCAAAGTCTATGTTATGGGCTCTTTATGATGGGGCTTCAATGGGGAATCAACTCCTCTCACTGTAGGGAAGGTGTGTGCACACTTAATTTAAGTTTGGTGGACTGCAAAATGTGGGGGGATCTGTCCTGGTTTTAGGGCAAATTTTGAACTCAAAATTGAGCTCTCACAGTGGGAAACAAAGGGGGAAAATGATTGCAATGAGCTTAAGTGTTCTTGGTGAGTGTCTGAGAGTAATTGGGCAAAGTTTCCCCAAGCAAATTGGATTGCCCTTCTCTTTGGCCATAGAGGAGGGGTTTAAATAGAATGGTTAAGGGTGGAGCTCAAGGCTTCAATTCAGGTATAAAAGGTTGCTGAGGTCGAGGGCTAAAGAGCTCTAAAGGACAATTGGGATGAGCTCGCGTCTGTGGGTGGAATTGAGTTTAAATTAGGTGTGGTGGATCACAATTTTGGGGTTTTCTAGAAACTAGGGTGGTTGGCCAGAGCAGAGGACGTGGTGAGGTGGGCAGGTGAGCCAGGAAGAGGGTTAATTATGATTAACCCTCAATGGTTTGTCATGATGGAAGAGATTTCTTGGTTAAGTCCCAAAAATGGGATGAAATCACTTATTTTAGGGACCCATTGGTCCATATCTCACTTAAGTGGTTTTAGGGTGGTTTATCATGGTCAATATAGTGTGCTTTGTGGCAGTGGTGACATTAATTTGGTGACTTTGGCATGACTAAGTCAGCTTTGGTGAAGGGGTTCAATTTGGGTCAAAATGACTAACAGTTGGGTTTTGGTTAGGCTATCCATGACATTGAGCTCAATTGATTGATCAATATTGTGTAGATGATTGTCATGAGGAGTTTAGAAAAGATTTGGAGTGATTTTGAATTGTTTTGGAGGTTCAATTTGAAAGATTTTGGGCATTTGGTCAATTTGGGGGTGTTGGGATAGACTTGGGTTTAGGTTAGGCTAAGGTTGTCATAGGTCAAAATTGATGGTTCAAAATGGTATAGAGGAATGTCACAAAGAGTTTTCAACAAAAATTGGGTGTCAATTTTTGGGTTAGGGCATTCAATTTGGAGGAATTTGGAGACAACCAATTTGGGGTAAATTTTGGGATTTTGAATGTGGGTTGAAATTGAGTGAAGTTGGGGCTTTACCAAGGCCAATTGAAGGTCCAATTTGATGTGTATGATTGTTAAGAAGAATTTAGGATTCAAATTGGGGCAATTGAGTGGATCATATGGTTCAATTAGGTGAGATTAAGTCCTAGGGTCAAAATTGGGATTTTAATTTGGATCAAATTTGAGCTCAAAACATCGGTTAATTAGGCTTGGATTTAGTCTGAATCGATCAAATGAAAGATTAGTTTGAGTTTAGAATTGAAATTGGGGAGGATTGGGGCCAAATTTATGGGTATGTGTGGTGAATTTGGAGAAATTGGGCATTTAAAGGCAATATGGGGCTTTTTGGTCGAAGTGATCAAATTGGTCAAATTGGGTTCAATTAAAGGGTACAAATTAGTTTTTGGGACCTTTGAAATGATTGTGAGGGTTTTGGGAAAGTTTGGGCAACCAAGGACATTTTTGTAATTTACACATATTTGAGAGTATTTTGGTAATTTTGGAAATTTTGGGATGTTTTGGGCAATTTGGTTAGTTTCAAATGCTTTGAAATAATTTTTGAATAATTTTGGATATTTTGGATGAATTTGGGAATTTTGGTAAAATTTAGGGTTTCAAGGGCATTTAGGTAATTTGGGTTAATTTGGGGGCAAAAGATCAAGTTGGATATTTTGGTAGAATAGGGGTGCCAACCACTTTATATGAGCTATGGACAAAGTAAATCCCCATTTGGGTCCTCTATGTACTAGTCTTAGCTAAACCCTAGCTTGGGGCAAGTAGGTCTAGGGGACTGATACGCCTAAAAATGTACCATTTTCATCCTTTATTTTATAATGATATTGCACTTTAAAGGTATTTTTTCTTGTATTTTTTGTTGTAGGTACATCAAATTGAAGAATTTGGAGTGATTGGATCAAAAGGAACAAAAATGGACCAAAACGGAGCAAATCAAATTAAATCGGGTTGAATTGGGGCACACCGGAGCCCTGGGGACCAAAATCGGATACTTAAGTGCCTGTGCCCAGCGCTTAAGCACCCAAAATGGTGCTTAGGTGCCACCAGATAGAGAGAGGGGCGCTTAAACACACAAAAATGGCGCTTAAGCACCAAAGGCGGTTTTCAACATATCTTCTAGAATATACATTGGATTTGGATGATTTTTGAATTGTTTCTTTATGTGCCTCTTGGGAATTCATTGGAAATGAGAAAAACAAATTTTTAGAAGAATTTTGGGCAGTTATATGGAGTTTTGAAAAGGAACTTCAGGCACCATTTGGAAGATTCAATGAATATGGACAGTTTTGAAGAGACATTTAAGAATCTTTCAGGAAATTATAAATAAGGCTTGGAAATGCTTTTAAGAGAACTCTTGGACTTTTGAATTAATTAAAAGAGGAGAAGAAGGCTTGGAGAAGAAGAGGAAGGCTTGGGCATGACCCCAAGTGGGGCGGCAAGGTGAGAGAGAAAGAGAGAGTGAGAGATTTCTTCTTTTCTTTTCACTTTGTTCTTGGAGAGGATTGTAAGGAGATGCTTTTGACTATACAAGGAGAGTTTGATTTCCATTAGAGATAAGTAATTTTATTGTATTTTTATTTGAATCTAGTACTTTGTTTGTAAATTTTTAAAGTCTTGTTCAATGAAAAGTTCTTGTTGTTTCTTCATGTGTAGTGAGTAGCTTTCCTTACTCTTCCCTCTTATAATGAATTAGTATGCATGTGTAGGATATAAAATTGAGAAGAGTGAGAATATATGGTGATGATTTTACTTTATTCTTCATTTACATGTAAACTTGATCAACTTGCATGTTAAAATATGTTGTGAGAACATGTAAGAACCGGGATGATATTTTCTCAATCAACTGTGGTAGAATCACATGAGATTGCATGGATCAGAATGTAGTCCATATAGTTGAGTGCAAATAAATAAAAAAATAATCTTTAATAGGTGTAGAATCAGAGGAATTTAGAGTGACTGGCTAAAGCCCCCTAATTTGTCTATTTTTTTAGGTTTTGATGTGAGATGTTAGCCTCCAGGTGGAGGGATAAGAGGGAACTTTAGAGTGAGAGCTAGTACCTTCCCTGCCTAGTCCGTCTTCATAACTATTTAAACTTTAGATTAATCAATGTCATTTATAACATCTCTAATAAGGGTAAAGAATATATTTGATCCTATTTGTCACAATCACTCTCACTACTTGTTTTACTTTTACACATCACTAATTTCATTGTATGAGGAAGAGTACTTTTAATATATTAAACCCCACTTTATGATTTTTACTAAGTATTTTAGTTTTGGAGTAGAAGTATTATTATAATGATAATTGTAGGATATGATCAAAAATCAAACCTTTATTGACCTTCCAAGCTAGGGTGTGTTATTCTAGACTAGAACTTCTCTTGAAAGCCACCGTTATTAACCTTGATCTCCGTGGGATCGATATTCGGAGCTTAATCAGAAAGTCCTATATTACTTAATAACAATACGTATACTTGCGTAGAATCTCTACTATTTAAAAATATAATTAAAATATTACTTTGCTTGTGATCAAGTTTGGGATCAAGTTTTTTGTGTCATTACTATGGATTAAAATCTTTAAGTAGGGGTGTCAACTTCATAAATCCTTACATATAAAAAATATCGGGATCAAGTTTTTGGTGTTGTTGTTGGGGATCGCAACGGTAGATCTTGACTTTTAGGAGGATTTTAGTTGAAGTAATTAAGCTTAGACTTGGAAAACTATATTATCGTAAAAATTATTTTTGTGTGAAAAGTGTTTGTTTCTTGTATGAAAAAGTGTTGTGAAAAAAACTATTTATGTGAAAAATAAGGTGTTTGTGAAAATATTTTGTTGTGAATATATTTTTTTATTTTATTTTTTTAATTGTTAATGTGTTGTTTGTTGTGTTGCATATGCAAAATAAATGATCTGCAGAACTTGTGCCTTATGATGTCGAGTTAGAAAAAAAGAAAAAAATCAAAAAAACATAAAGGACATGAAAAATTAGAAATGGAAATGGAAAACATTCGAAATAAAAACTTAGAAAATTGTCATAAATTATTAAGGGATTATGTAAATCCTACGACAGATGGTATTCACTCAAGTATACAAAACCTTGTCGTAGAAGCTGACTCGTTTGAAATTAATACAGCGATTGTCCAACTTGTGCAGAACAACTAGTTTGGGGGAACTCCTTCTGAGGATCCTTATTTACACTTATCAAATTTTCTAGAATTTTGTGCTACAGTTCATTATAATGACATGTCAAATGAAGTTGTTAGACTAATATTTTTTCCTTTCTCACTAAGGCATAAGGCTAAAATGTGGTTATACTCATTAGCATCTGACTCTATTAAAAATTGGGAGGATTTAACTCAGAAATTCCTAGCTAAGCATTTTCCACCTTGAAGGACTACTAAACTTAGAAACGATATTATCTCATTTTGTCAGTATAAAGGGGAATCAATGTACGAAGCCTGGGAACGATTTAAGGAACTCCTAAGAAAGTGTCCACACCATGCTCTGCCTGATTGATTAATCATTCAAACTTTTTACAATGGGTTAATAGGATCCCTTAGGTCTATAATTGATGATGCTGTTGGTGGATCATTAATGTAAAAATCATTTGATGAAGCATATGTGTTAATTGAATAAATGGCTACAAATGAATTTCAATGGCCTTCTGCATGGGTAAATCCTGAAAAGGTAGCCAGTATTCATGATACAGATGCGATTGCAATTCTTGCATTTCAGATTGCTACAATATCAAGGAAGTTGGACCAACCTGGAATGAACCAGCTTCAATTTACTTCAGTAAGTGAGGAAAGTTCATTACGGCATATGATTGATTCTAACTTATCATATTAGACTTTTAATACCATAAACAACCCATATCCTAACTTTTATAACCCAGATTGGAATAATCATCCTAATTTTAACTGGTATCATAGTACTTAGGTTGGAAACCAACAATGGGAAAATAATCATTCAAATTCCAATGGAAGTTGGAATAATCATAGGAACACAAACTATAAACCTTCATATCCGCCAAACTCTAACAATGATCAATAATTGGAGGATTAGGAGATGTATATAGAAGAAGTGGTATTGCAAATGGGAAATTAGTTGTAAAATCAAAATACTGTGATTAGAAACATAAAGAATCAACTTGGACAAATTGCTAATTCACTTTGCAATAGACCTCAAGAAAACTATATGTATGCTCAAGAGAGGTACGAAATGATGGACGATACAAAAATTATCAACTTTTAACTCTGTTTGTTAAAAAATCTCATGAACTTAAGATGAATGGACCCCATACAATTTTAAAGCCTACCTATTTGACACATATTATTAGTGTTGTTTCTTCTATTAGAAATTGAAAGTAAGGAGAGGAAATGTGAGTAGAAGGGAGATCAAATTAACATCAGTTGTAGATTGTTTATGAATCTGTGAGTCTATGTATTGGAGTTTGTGTGTCTAAGTTTGTGAGTCAAGTTGAATGAGTCATTAGAGATGACAAAACCTGTCTTAATATTTTAAACTTGTTAGCATCCAATAATTCCTTCATAAAGTTTAAAATGTGTTTCTATTTAATCTTCAGTTTGTACCTATTCTACTATTTAAAATTCTTTTATAGTGTGAGGTTAAGCATGTTTAGGTTATAGTTACTTTCTACTGCAACATTCTACCATGTGTTATTTGTTGAAATTTTTTTAGGATGTGTAGTAAATTGTAAAAGTGACCTTTCCCTGTTGAATATTTTTGTACTTCATTACTACACATGTTTGAGCTTAAGTTCAAAAATAAATTTGGAAATTTGGAATTTATGTGGAAAAATGTTTAAAATTTAAACCTTACTTGTTTTCAAAAGTACTAAAAATAAATTTTTATTTTATTTCTAATGACTATTGTTATGTGGAGTCATCTTAAGGATGTTAGAATTTTAAGTGTATAAATGAGAAGGAAAACTTAGTTGACATTTTTATTGAAAAGGGTGAACCTAGAGTTAAAGATATTTAGTGGAGAACTTGGAAAAATGAATAACTGTCTTTAGTAAGAATAATTGTATTTTTGAAAAATTAAGGATTCTTAGAATTTTTATTTTCAAACATTTAAGGCTCTTTTAAAAAGTATTTTAAAAAAATACATCTTTTCAAGTGAAAGAAAGTAATAAGTTTTAACTTTAGAGGAGGATAGTGGAATTCAAAATTATTTAAGGATTTCTCTAGATATGGTAATCCTCACATAAAAAAAATGAGAAAAAAAATAATGGATCAAAAAGATCCTCAAAAAAAATGATGAGGAGAAGCATGAGAAGAGGTCCTAATAAAAAATTGGTTTCACTTGAGTCTTTCTAGAGTAAAGAAATTAAAACAATCCTAAGCCTGGTTTCTTATACTTATATTAGTGAAAAATATTTTTAAGAGAGTTCTTAAGTCTAGAAAGTAAAGTTTGTAGGATCCGAAGTTTGAAAAATCTGCATATATTTCTGAAATAGATATGAAAACAAATTTTCAAGTTTGATGATAAATATTTCAGACCCTGGGCTGGTGTGATTCACTAGAAGCTCTTCTAATTTAAATTATCACATTTCTAGAACAGAATTTTAGCAATTCTAAAGGATGACTCATTAACTCTAATCTACATAAATTATTTTAAAAATGTAGTATTACTTGAGGACAAGTAATGTTTAAGTTTGGGGGATTTCGATACACCTAAAAATGCACTATTTTTCATGCTTTATTTTATAATGATATTGCACTTTAAAGGTATTTTTTCTTGTGTTTTTGTTTTTATGTACATCAAATTGAAGAATTTGGAGTGATTGGAGTAAAAGGAACAAAGTTGGACCAGAACGGAGCAAATCGAAGCAAATCGGATCGAATCGGGGCACACCGGAGCCATGGGGAACAAAATCAGACACTTAAGTACCTGTGTCTGATGCTTAAGTGCCCAAAATGGCACTTAGGCACCACCAAACATAGAGTAGAGCGCTTAAGCGCCCAAAAATGATGTTTAGGCGCCAAAGACGGTTTTCAACATATCTTCTAAAATATACATCGGATTTGGAAAATTTTTGAAGTGTTCCTTCGTGTGTCTCTTGAGGAATTCATTGGAAATGAGAAAAGGGACATTATAGAAAAATTTGAGCTAGTTATATGGATTTTTTAAGAGGCACTTCAAGCACCATTTGGAAGATTCAATGAATATGGACAGTTTTGAAGAGACACTTAAGAATCTTTTGGGAAATTATAAATAAGGCTTGAAAATGCTTTTAAAGGAACACTTGGACTCTTGAATTAATTGAAAGAGGAGAAGAAGGCTTGGAGAAGAAGAATAAGGCTTGGGTGTGATCCCCAAGTGGGGCGGCAAGGTGAGAGAGAAAGAGAGAGAGTGAAAGATTTATTCTTTTCTTTTCACTTTATTCTTGGAGAGGATTGTAAGGAGATTGGTTTTGCTATACAAGGAGAGTTTGATTTCCATTAGAGATAAATATTTTCATTATATTTTGATTTGAATCTAGTACTTTTTTTTGTAAGTTTTCAAAGTCTTGTTCAATGAAAAGTTCTTATTGTTTCTCCATGTGTAGTGAGTAGTTTTCTCTTACTCTTCCCTCTTATAATGAATTAGTATGCATGTGTAGGATATAGAATTTAGTAGAGTGAGAATATATTGTATGATTTTACTTTATTCTTCATTTACATTTAAACTTGATCAACTTTCATGTTAAAATATGTTGTGAGAACATGTAAGATCCAGGATGGTATTGTCTCAATCAATTGTGGTAAATTCACATGAGATTGTATGGATAAACATGTAGTCCATATAGTTGAGTGAAAATAAATAGGAAAATAATCTTTAATAGCTGTATAATCAGAGGAATTTAGAGTGACAGGCTAAAGCCACCTAATTTGGTCTATTATTTTAGGTTTTGATGCGAGATGTTAGCCTACAGGTGGAGGGATAAGAGGGAACTCTAGAGTGAGAGCTAGTATCTTCCCTGCCTAGCCCATCTTCAGAACTATTCAAACTTTAGATTAACCAATGTTCTTTATAGCATCTCTAGTAAGGGTAAAGAATATAATTGCTCCTACAATTACTCTCACTACTTGTTTTACTTTTACAGATGTCACTAATATTATTGTTTGAGGAAGAATACTTTTAATATATTAATCCCCACTTTCTAATTTTCACTAAGTATTTTAGTTTAGGAGTAGAAGTACTATTATAGTGATAATTGTAGGATATGATCAAAATCAAACCTTTATTGACCTTTTAAGTTGGGGCGCGTTATTCTAGACTAGGACTTCTCTTGAAAACCATCGCGATTAACTTCGATCTACTATTTAAAAATATAATTGAAATCTTACTTTGCTTGGGATCAAGTTTGGGATCAAGTTTTTGGTGTCATTTCTGGGGTTTAAAATCTTCAAGTAGTGGTGTCAACTTCATAAATCCTTACATATCAAAAATATCGGCATCAGGGAGCATCTACATGAGTTTTCAAAAAGATCAAGGGATCAAAGTCAACAAATCTGAGTTTTAGGGTTGTGAGTGAAAGTGAGTACAAGTGAGTGTAAGTGAATGAATTAGCTCCAGACCAACACCCATGGTCAACTTTAAGGCAAAGCAGTCCTATGGGGACTCCCCTTGAGCTTCCTCTATAGTGGCCCCATCTACTAAGTGCTAGAGGTTAAAACAAGTACATGGAACTTCAAGTTGAGCACAGAAGACTTTAGAATTTCTAAAGGTAAGGGTTCCTTTTCTAGTTTTCTAGGAATAATCAACAGGAAACTCCTATGGCTAGACCTTAGGCTACTAAAGAGTGAAAACTAAACCTCAACCAAAAGTGGGTCAACACCGCCACATCTGTAAAGTCCAAATCCAAAGGAAGAACTTTCACTCAACCAGGGAGTTAGTCTGAAGGCTATTAGTTCTGTTTTCATCTAAGAAGAGTTAGTAAAGCAATTTTCATGCTTATTATATGAGTTGAATCTTAGAGAATTCAAAATAAGGTATCTGATACACCAAAAGAATGTGTAATTTTATGTATTCATTTTATGCTTAAATTTGATGATCTTGTACTTTAAAGAAAGGTATTTTCATGTTTTGTTGCAGAAATATAGATTTTAGGAATTTTGAGCAAAATTTAGCAAAAAAGGAGAAAATTTAAAGCCAAAATGGAGCTTTTCAGGATCCTGAAGCTAGAGGTGCCATTATACAAAAAGCTGGAGTCAGAAACTGGTGCCAAAGGCCCCATTTTACAGAGAAGCAGCACCAGAAGTTCCAGAATTGGCACTAGTGGTGCCAGAATCCAGAGAATAGCATAGAACTTCAATACACTGGCACTATAGGTGCTAGAGACGAATTAGTATTGAGTAAGGCGATTAATGACTATTTTTTAGTGGCTCTAGAAAGCTCCAATCAATTCAAAATTCTCATTGAGTGATTTAATGCATCTAAACACGTTGGAAAGGCTCTTGAATGAAGATATATGTCTCTTGGATGAAGGGACTTGTCTCTTAGTGTGAAGAGGAGTGCCTTTTGGGAAAAAAGAGTGAGTTTTAAATTCTTTTTGAAATGAAGGCTGGCCCTAACTAAAAGAGAGAGGAGTTTGGAGAAGAAGGGGAGCATGCATGAGGTTATAGAGAGAGAATTCTTGGGAGAAGAGAGGATTTTCTTCTTGAGATGTAAGAGGAGAGGGAAGGTGAGAGATTTCTTCTTCATTACATTTCTAAGAGAGAATTAAGTGTGATTGTAAAGAGAGAAAGTGCTTAAAGGGAACTTCAAGGGATTTGCTTGAGAATGAGTGTGAGATAATTTGTGTTCTTTTTTTTTCTTTATTTTGTAAACTTATTTTTATATATAAATAATATATTTAGTCGTATCATTCTTATGAATTCTGAGTAGTCTTCTTTATCCTTCTCCCTACAACGAGATATGATTTTTTGAATAATTAATTTTGTTATGTAAGGTTTTAAATATCAATAAATTATGATGATTCAAACTCTGATCTTCATTTACTTTTCAATATAGCCAATTAAAATGTTAAAATTTATTGAGAAACATTAGATCCGAAAGGGCTATGCTTTTTGCAACAAGATAAGAGTCACATTCAATTTTATGGGTGAGAATGCAGTTTATGGGGTTGAGTGCAAATAAATAGGGAAATATACTTTGATGGGCGTGGATTGGAGATTTTAAGGACCAAACTCCAAATTAGTAAATGTTTTTTATGCACTCTCAGAGGGTAAAGAAAATGATTGCTCCTATTTGACACAATACAATGTTATATGTATTTTAAATGATTTTAATTACTTCAGAATCCATAAACTCATTGGAAAAGGAAATGATGCTTTCTTAAATTTGAACTCTTTGTTACAAAACTTTATTTAGTCTTAATAAGTTTACTTTTGAAGTTTAGCTAATAGCTTAGTTAACCTACTTCTTTTAACTGCATTTCACTTAGCATACAGTAAATTTACTTTAGATTTATTTTGCATACTTACGTTTTGTAGTTTGAATACTATGTTTTACATTATAACTATAAGAATTTCTAACTACATGTGGGATCGATACTTAGGACTCCATTAGAGCATTTTATTACTTGAGTGATACGTATACTGGTGTTATTATTATGGTTTGACAGCTTAAATATTTTAAAAGATAAAATTATTTATACTGAATTTTTCTATTCGGATTGAACTTCATATTTAATATTCATGCTATCGTGTGTGTATTGTAATATTGAAAGATATTTGCAAAGCAACACAAAAACAGCGCATCAGTATCCTCTATTTGAAAAACTAATTTTTTTCTCTTATTGTCTATACTCGCAGGCTTCGATCATATTTTTAAACTCATTTGGTTAAGCTGATCACTGACCATCTACTTAATTTTATACTCTCTAGGCTAATATATTTGGGTTGAACATTAAAATTGTCCATGGAGCTTAGTGAGTACGGCCTTACTTACATCCTAGAATGATAATTAAAGTTCAAAATATGGCAGACTTTTTGGTGAATTTCTCTAAATCGGATGGATTAAGAAAAAAGTATGGGGCAGAAACACAAGCATGGATCCTTCAAGTAGACATAGCTTCAATCCAAACTAAAGATGGAATTGGACTGGATTTAAGCAGTCCAATCAAAGAACATATTTATCATTCAATCATCCTCAACTTCACCATCATAAATAATCAAGTAGAGTATGAAGCATTGATAGTTATACTTTGGTTAGCTCAAGAAGTGGGCGAGCATCATCTAATTATAAGGTCAGATTCTCAACTAGTTGTTAATTAGGTTAACAAAGAATTCAAAGCTCGAGATGACATGATGATCAGATAATTGATAAAAGTAACTGTGGAAATGGAAGTTTGTAAGTTTATGCATCAAACACGTTGGACAAAAATAAAATCAGGTGATGAATCTCTTATCAAAAGATGCACGCATTGGGAATAGGCACCACCAAACTTTCTTTGACCATTCATTTAAGAACCAAAAGTAATGGAAATTGAAGTGAATGATAAAAGAAGTTGGGTGGAGCTTTATATTCACTATTTTAAAATGAGAAAATTTTCATTTAGCAGAGATAGATCTGAGAAGATTCAATTTCAAAGTTGCCCAATACCTTCTCATTGGATACACGTTATTTCGAGGGTCAATCATGTTCTTATTTCTAATATGCATCAAAGAGAGTGAAGTGGAAGACATCCTCCATGAAGTACATTCAAGTGAATGTAGAAGACATTTAGGCGAAAGACTTTGGCTCATCGATTACAAATACAAGGTTACTTTTTATCAGCTCTCTTGAAGGACACAAAACGGTTTTCTCTAAGGTGTGAGTAATGTAAAAAATATGCTTCGCTATTCCACCAGCCAGCTCAGAAATTATAATCTATTGTTAGCCCTAAGCACTTTGTTGTGTGGAGGTTAGACATTCTCTCTTTGTTCCTTCTTTCCACAAAACAGTGGAAATTCCTTTTAGTATTTGTGGATTATTTTTTTAAGTAGATAGAAGCTAAAGCATTGGCTTGGATTGTTGTAGACGTGGTTTGAAATTTTATCTGAACGGATATAATCTGTTGGTATGGTTTACCCCTAGTCCTCATTACATTTAATGAAACTCATTTTTGTTGATAAGGAGGTAAGAAATGTCTGTCAGAGCCAGGGAATTAGTTTAAAACTCTCATCTGTTTATTACCCCCGAACCAATGGTCAAGCCAAAGTTGCAAACAAGATCATTCTAAATTGAAGGAAGAGGGCCGAAGGTGCAAAGGTAAGGGAGCGGATAAGCTTCCTTCAGTCCTTTAGGCCATCCAAATCACTTCAACAAAATCAACTAGTCAAATGTTATACATGTTTTCTCATGGAATAGAAGCTATGTTACCCGTTGAATATAATCATCACAGACAAAGAGCCATCGCTGTAATGTCGTTCTATGAGGAGGAGCTTAGTAACTGGCAAGTTACAAATAAAGAAGGAGCTTCAATTTGCTCTTGATTTACTATAAGAAATTTAAATGAATATTTCTCTACAATAGGAGGGGGGAATAGAAGGACGACCCAGTAATACAACAAAAATATACGAGAAAAGAAATTTTTCGCTGGTGATTTGGTTCTAAAGAAGACTGATCCAACCGCCAAAGTTCAGTTGGTCAGCAAGCTTAATCAAACATGGGTCGGTTCCATTATCATCGATCACCAAATTGTACTTGGTGTGTATAAGTTAAAAACATACATGGGGAATGTCCTTCCACAAACTTAGAGTTGGAATGACCCTAAAATTTCTTTTCCATAAACAAAATGATTTACTTTGTATTTGTAATAATATTTAAGGAACACTATCATTGTCAAATTAAACATTTTTATTATCTTCGTAGGAAGGTATAAAATGTCAAGCTAATAGAAAATATGAAAAATACACCCATTACAAATTTCCTATGATAAAAACAATCTCTCGAGAGGGTAGGGGGCGAAGAATACGTGTTGAAGCTTAATCGATATGTCCTTATTAAGAACACGTGTTTCCTAGCTCTCTCCACATTATCATATTTTCCTCGCAATGGAGGAAAACCTGGAAGTGAGAGAGAGAGAGAGAGAAAGGGATGTCATTGGTAGGAGGCTTCCAAGTTCCACTCCTCTGCCACTAGATCTAAGGATACAATCCTACTCTTGGTAGAAATTATAGAACCGATGTATTGTGCTCCTTCAAAACGTCTACTCAGCCCAACCTTTCCCCAGGGTTCACCACATCAGCTTGAGTATAGGACTTCCTAAAAGTGTTGAGTCCCATCTGTGTCACGTTTGACACCCAATTCAGAGAAAGTCTCCTCCTTCAACACTCAACACCAAGAAAAATTTCTCACAAGGCCCATCACTTCGGTCGATGAAAATCCATCTTTGCCTCTGAATCCACACTAAGAATATAAAACTATTACATTCCATACAAATCTGCTAAACTTATTTTAAACATGAGTACAATCAAAATAAAGTAATCTTAAACGACTCCTACAGGATTCACCCGACAAAAGCCTGGTAAGGGCCTCCATGACAAGACAACTCGACACTGTGACAGGACAGCTCAGCAAATAGTTTACCAAATTGGGAAATAAAAATCATATCACAAACAAAGTAATCTTAAAAGCTGGCCTACCATATATCATGAGATGGAACCAAGATTGTTAGTTGAATACAAGAATCTTTAAGGGTTTCTTTGACATTCTGAAAACCTGACTTGATCAAACGACATTCAATGGTCGTTTCCAATGCTCGGGGAACATGAACACATCGAGCAATATGGTACGCATCAAAATCAACCAACTATAATTATAATGTTTTGATCAATAAATCATGGACCTTTGAGGAATTGTTGATTAAAATACTAAACAACCAATCATTTTTAATTTCTATCAAGAATTTTTCAAGAAAAAGGAAAGAAATACTCATGAAACTTGAATTTGCTGTAAAAAGATGACCAAAAAGTGTTACGAGGCTTGTTCACACCAAAGACAACAAAAAATTGTTATGACACTTAGTCACATCATGAACGACCAAAAAGCATTATAATGCTTAATCGCACTAAAGACAACCAAAAAGCGTTATAATGCTTGGTTGCATCAAAGGTGACCAAAAAATGGTCTAACGCTTGGTCAAACCAAAAACTGTTGTCATGCTTGGTTGCATTGAAAGATTGTTATGACGCTTGGTCACATCAAGAACAAACTAAAAACTGTTATCATGCTTAGTCGATACAAAAATTGCAAGCTGCATATGACATTCAAATGAACCAAACTAAAAACATAGAATTTTATTTAGATTTTTTATTTCAAAAAAAAAAATAGTCGACCAAAAATCATATTTCATTCATGTGAATGTCTATTACAAAATTAAAGTATATACACCTAAAAAAAAGTATATGGGTCTTCCAAATGTGCGTTGGATGATTCATCATTCACTGCTTTGTCACCCTCAGATTCTTGACGATGTTCAGAAGTTGAAAGAATGTCATAAAGCTTCTTAAATTCTTTGATATTAGAATACTTTGGGTCGAAAATTACTAGTTAAGTAAATTCATCAGTTGCAATTTTGCAATATGTCTCCAAGCTTTCTACTTGAGTGGAAAGGAGTTCCTCGGCAGTCATCTTAGTATATATTTTTTTCCATCAGTACACCATTCTCCTCTTGGACCGCAAAAATTCATTCATATGAGATCTCCAACTCTGCCTATTTATTTCTTGAATCAAACTCTGCCTTGGTTGAACTCAATGTCACTAACTCTGCATGCACTCAGTATTTTCTAGCGTTCTCATCATATTTAGCAAGTTTTCGTCTAATTGACAAGTAAGTAGAAGTCAGATGATGAGTGGAGGTGTAGCCCAAGAGTTGGTAATGATCGAGCAGTTGGCATAATTTAATTTGGTGGAGTTCATCAAGGTCCTTATCTAAACCCAAAGACAAAAAACTGTTTGAAATCGTGGAAGCGTAATTCACAGACATTAAGTTTAGTGGAAACCAATCTTTCTCAATGTTGACAAAGCCAAGGATCGAATCAAAGTTCATGTAAACCTTTAATCGGTCCTTTTGTAATGGGACCTAATGATCCTTCCCTCTTTTCTTAATTCTTGGATGACTAAGGAGAGAAGTGTTGGTGGATATGGCCTTTCCTTTTTGCCTGCACTCAACCAACTTAGCTGAAATAGGGCTTTCTGTCATGTTCTCCATTGATTATTCACCAACTGATTTCTCTACAACCTCCACCTAAGGAGATCAATGAATCACCTAATCCCTTTTAAACTGAGGAATAAATTCAGTTGAAGATGACTGAGAGGTCTCTTGTGTTGAGAGATGTCTCGTTGAGCTTTCGGTATCTATTGGAAGGAAAGAGGGAGTCACATTATCATCTGAATAGACTATGATCACCAGAACAGTTTTTCGTTCAATGAATATTAATTTTCCTCTCACTTTATTCTGAATAACTACATAAGTTTTTGGAAAAAGGTGAATGAAATTTAAACCTGCTATTTGCCCTCCAAAAGGGGCTTCTTTGGTTTGTTCCTCTTCTTCTCTGAAAAGGGAACCGTCTATCTTTTTCCTTTTTCTTGTCACCTTTTTAGATAGTCGCTTGACCTTATCTGATTCATCTTTTTGTTGGCCTCATCAGAAGCAGCCCACATTTGTTCTATCATAGAACCATATTCCTTTGGATTCGATTGATAGTTAAATGGTCGGTATATTCAACTGCCGACAATTGTCGACCAAGTAAAACCTATTCCATTGCATTTACCTTGGGAGAAATTGACTTGCTTCTCTTGAATGAGTCACCTATGGCTCTAGTCAAGATCCTATCATCAATGCATGCACCTCTAAAAAATTGGAGCTTATAGTTCTTGAACTTGTTCTCCAGATCAATTAAATGGAATTTCTGAGTGATGCCAAAAACCACATGCCCATCTGGTTCGATCTAAATGGAGAATATATTAGAAAATAATTCACGAAACCAAGGGACACCTTGTTTGTGCAAGTGGATCACACACGTCATCACTACAGAGATCAGATTTGGCTTTACTTGGGTTGGGATACATCGTAAAAGTTGAAGATAAAATGAAGCTCCGTGCATAATGGCAGTCAAAGCCTACAACAAAATTGGTCTCGGTAGAAAATTAAATCATCACCTAAGTAGTTAGTCAGTGGCCCGATCCTCTGACACCACTTGACAGTTTTTTTTGCAAACACAAATCTCATCCAATAACTTAACATCAAATTCAGTAAAGATCGATCTTTCTGAAGACATAACTGAACCAAAAATTTGATGAGAATATTTGGGGTCATCCAGCTTTAGAAGCAAAACTACATAGAGATAGAGCAAGAAAACATAAAAGTTTTAGCTAAAATCCATTGAGGCTTATTTATAGACCGTCATTTTGGAAGACGAAGTGTTGCATTGGTTTCCGTGAAATTGGTTATATCAGCACATAAATCGATAAAATTCATTATTGCTAAATTATATAAGATTTTATTTATAAAAAAGAATTATTTTATAGCCAGGTCGACGACCACCTCGAGCAAGACTGAACCCCAGTTCAATAAACACACCCCCAAAATTTATATTTCTCTATCTTTTCATCTTAAGTACGTACATTTAAAATTGAATTGACTGCTCATAAATCAACTAATTCCCCCCTTAGAGAAGCCACCTCAGCTCATAGAGTATCCATGTTAAATACCTAGGCCCAAAGTGCTTCCATATTTGCGACCATGGCTCAGAGAATCCCAACTTTAGTAACATGGGCTTGAAGGATTTCCATATATGCAAATACAGTTGCCAACACCACTCAAAGATTCAAGACATGTTTCTCATTGGAGATCAGCAGCCCGAGTAAAGGACTCCACGGTCTCGTCTATACAACGAGCTAACAACTCATGAGACTCCCCACGATTGTCTGGTTCCCACTTAGGATCGACTGGAAGATGCATGAAAACCATACAAGGATTTGGGGTGGAAACCCTTTCATCCACAACCTGAATAGAAGGGCTAGCCTATTTTGCTGACTCCATATAATGTGTGAACCTTAGGGCTTAAGATTCAAAAATGCTTACAGTTTTTTTCTGCAAGAATCAAACTAGTGTTACAAAAGGTAAATGAGAAGGCCAAAAAAGAAAGAACTACAAAGTTACTGAGCATTCAATCTATTTCCAATGAATGGAAGTTCTCTTCTACAAGAGAAGGTGTACCATCGTGGTCTTTCTCAGCTGGTGATAAAGGAGGAATATATACCACTGGTAGAGCCACACTCATCAAAGCATCATAGGATAAAATACAGAGTTGTTCATCTTCCCTAAGTGAAGCATCAACTTGAATGGTCGTCAGGGCTAGAGTATGTAGCAGCGAGAAGTCCGGTGCACAGCCGCACCCTAGATTTCCTTCACCTGAGATTGTAGTTAGGTCAGACGCTGACCGAGCGGCGTAGATTCCAATACCTTTACTCCCTTCCACTTCCTTACCATAAGTGGTTCTGATTCAGATGATGCACCAATCTCTTCCATACAAGGTAGTTTGACAGTCAGATTTTTAGCAGATTTTGTCGATTCGACTAGCCTCTTGCCGTTCATTTTTGTCTCATTCCCTTTCCTTTTTTTGAACGGATGCGACTTTTCACCCACCTTTTTCTTAAGGAATGGATGGAAACTATTCAGTTCCTACGGGTTCTAGAAATGGAAGTCCAAATTTGTTCACCAAGGCTACCTCACTTTCTAGATTTTTGGCTCCAGACATATTCGTTCACTTGGATGAGAAAAGTAGAGAATGCACTTAAAGCCCTATTTATAGAAAAAGGTGCACAAAAATTAAGGGAGTATAAATTATGATGATATTTATTAGTAATTATATGAATAGTAATGTTATTTAATTCTCTTATTCTTTTGACAATTATCACTTTCAAAGCAGTAAGAGAATCGGAGAACTAATAATGTATGTCAGGAATGTGCCTACACAAATATCGAGAAGAAATAATTGGAGACACGAAGGACATGAATTATTCATGCAAATAATCGGTGGGTCTCATAGGATGATCGAATGAAAAGAATGAATCACCTGATAAGCATCACATAGCTGCATAAACATTAGCCACCCAGTAACTACAAGCTTGAAAATTAGTGGTTGCTCAAGAAGAGACACTTCAGTATATAATAATAAATCAAAAGTTGGTTGCTTGTCGGATTACAATGATTCACCATCTGCCCGATGAAATAATCCTACCTTAGAATGATTTATCTTCTTACTCAAGCTCTACAAAAGGGGTGACCAAAGATCTTTGAAGACAATAGAATGATGTTGAGTCAGTTGAATGATTCACGGCCTAACGAATGAACTCCAAATCACCAAATTGGACAGTTACAAATGTGAAGTTGTGTTGAAGGGAGTTACAAAAGCATAACAACACTAGTATCGATTATAGGTTCTGAATAAATGATATTCAGTTAGAAATGTATGTTGTAACAACTCATTAATTATAGTAACATTTTTTTTTAACTGTAGACAATCATGTAACTTACAAATCCTACCTATAAGTAGGAGCATTATATTCTAAGAAGAATGGACAGAATCCTCACTGCAAGAAATATAGTGTTCAAATCTTTCATCTCTCTTTTTTTCTTTCGTCAGACTAACGCTCCATTCCTTAGGCGTGATCCGTATGACAATTTAAGATCCAACAAATATTAATCATAATTTTTAATTATACGCACACTCTCAAAATTGCTCCAGAAATAGGATTGATATTCCAAGTTAAAATGAACTGTATTTTGGATCCTGATTTGCTCGTGCTTTAGCCCACTTAAGAACAGAACTATAAATAATAAATTAGAATCAGGAACTTCCTGATAAAGGATTCACTAAAATGGCCATTATAAAACGTCTAGGAATCAATTCATTTTCTGTAAAGGCAACCCTTAGTTATAAATGAGTAATATATAGGTTACAACTTATAACACTACAAAATAATGCTATTATTACATAGAGATCCCAAAAATATTCTATCTGTACTTTCTTCATCTCACATGAGCATTAACGAAAAAATATTACCTCAGGAGTACTGATGCATCAGTACTCCAATGAGGGGGTGTCACGTAGGCAATGGTCCCACCGTGGTGCCTACGTGGCACCCCCTCATTGGAGTACTGATGCATCAGTACTCCTGAGATAATATTTTTTCAGCATTAACTCACTCACTCAATCATTTTGCCCATGGGCAGGTTATATGGTTGTGTCGGTCTAACTAATCTTGTGAATGACAAAGCAATCTTGTGGCTCAGCTTGTGAAGGAAAGCATTTCTCGCTCGCATGGAAACATTCCATGCTGTAAATGGATTAATTTTTTTAAATATTTATATTCTTAATATAAATAATTTGGAAAGCTTATTTAATTATTGAATAAGAATAGTTGCGCAGTGAAGCACGTTAGTAATATCAGCTTTTTGCGATGACAAAAGCTGTTACAAATAGCTTTCGTTTAATTATAAATAAGACTGACAGGAGTTATGTCGGAATAATTGGGCTGCAAAAGAATTGCTTGTTTTCCCTTAAACATAAGTTGTTAACTAAATTATATACATAATATTTAAATATATATACATTTCTTAAAACATATACATTATTTTGTCATAAAGTTAATCATATTAAATAAATAAAAATAATTTTAAATCCACCCATAGTTATTTAATAAATTATGTAATTACAAGAATTTATTATTCCTTGTAATCATTATAAGGGATTAAATAAATAAATGAAAACAATAATGTAAATGAATTTAATTTAAAACTTACATTGAACTATTTTAATAAATTATTCATATACTAAAATATTTTTTTAGCATGCTAATAATCAGCAAAGATAGTATTTATCTTATAAGGAATATTAATCTAAGGATATCTATTGTATAGATCTCACAAAATAAATCTAATTAGATACACATCTTACAAATACAAATTTACAAAACATTTTAATTCTAATCTCTTATCATAAACAATTAAACTCTAAACCATTATAGAACACTAGATCTAAAATAAATATACATCTACCAAGAAAATATAGATCTAAGAAGAAACATATATCTAAGAAAGAAATTAGAGATTTACGGCACAATGAACTCCTAAAGGTTAAGTAGAAGACATTTTAGGGATTCTTGAGAGATGTCCATATGATTTTAAAGTCAATCTTAGAAGTTTTTTGCATCAAGATTTCTATTTGACTGTTTTTTTCTAGTGTTGAATATGTTTTTCACTAGTTTTAAATGTCAAAATGGCATAATAAAAAATAATGCTTATTTAAAAAAAAATAGAGCATTGATAGCTCTTCTAATCATTGTTATTATTATTGCATTACAAAATATTATGACGACTCTTCATTATTGAGATTGAATGTAACTCTCATCTTTAAGTTTCATAATTTCCTTCTTTCAATATTTGTAACTCTTCATAATAAATATTGAGTGTAAAACTTATCCTCAAGTTTATAACATTTTTTTATTCAATATTAATAATATTTTACAATAAAAATGGAGCGTAGCTCCCATTTTTAAATTCTAGCTCTCCCTTCCTCAATTATTTATTATTAATCTTCTTCATTATGTTATTTGTACAAACCCTGATAAGGCATTATAAAACTCATAGTCCCTTTCTTAATAAGTTTTAGTTCCTCTTTGTGAGGATGAGTGACTATATTCCTTCTATTTGGATGCAAATCATTTTATTTCATTTGCTCGTATGGTTAAATTGTATTTCTATTGGCTTAGTTTGTATTTCTTAGTGTGGAACTCTTTATATTCTTGTTGTAATATATGAACTTTTTGGTGCAAATTTTATTTGGTATGGAGTTTTGTTCATGTCAGTAGCACTTTCTGCTTGTCTAATATTATCTAGCATTTGTGAAACTATAAATTTTCTCTTCATGAACTCTAATTCTCTTTTGTTAAGAGGTTTGATATTGCTCTACAAATGTGAAGGTCAGTGGTAGCTAAGATTGATAATATTTTTTATTAGGCTCAAGTATTGTTCTAACAAATGTTGTTAAATGTTCCTATTAGGTGGATTAGATCCAAGATAATGAAATATAAATGGTGACAAAGGTTTATACTCCTTACAACATAACTTGGTTTTCCTCTAAATCTTGGTTTAACTGTCCCCATTTGTATAGATTGGATTCATTGTTGGAATATTCTAATTTCTTCTCTAGAGGAGTAAATTATCCTAAAAATTTAGTGCAATTTATGTAAGAGATAATAGTTATATAACATCATGATCTTGATAGGGAGATGTAAAGACCATGATAAAAATACACCCCTTTAAAATGTCTAAAATTTATTTGATTATATCTTGTTAGAAACAAATTTCATGGTTATTGTTATTATTTTTTTTTTAGATTTCTAGTATAATATTTATTGAATGATTAGGTTGATGAGGACTCTTCTACCAAAAAGTTTTGAGATAAAATTCCATCTTTTTGAATTTTAGGAGAATTTCCTTATATGTCATGGTTTTAAAATTATGACATTTTTAATTTTACTAAATTTTTATGGTCAAGTTAATTAATTTTTTTTTAATTTGATTTGAATAGTGATAATATCTTCATCCACTTTTATTTTTTTTTATGTCAAATACTTTTACTTTTTAGGGTAAGAAAAAATAATAATAATAATAACTTTATCAATTTTTTTTATTTTGTTAACTACAAACTTTAACATTTTGTTATGACTAATATAGTGGTCAAAACTATCTGAATTTTATAATCAGTACTCCTTTTAATATGTAGATCCTAAAAAAAAGATATTAATTTTTTTCCCCAAAAATTTTTATTAAATTCTTTAGTGATTGTTCATGAGCATTATTTGAATTTCATTATTGCAACATAAAAATTTTCATTTGAGTTATTCACTTTATTTATTGTATTATTAATATTATTTAGAAGGAAATTCTCTGATTTATTTAGTTGTATTTTTTTATATATTTCTATCACATTTTGTTTTAAATTTTACTCTAATTCTCAGCCTTATTAAGTATTTCTTCATAAGAATTAGATGATATCTCATAAGTAAAAAAGCAATTTTAACTCCAAAAGAATTAGACGTTGAAAAATCACATCAACCAAATGTGAAGACAACTATCATTGTAGATGAATCGAGTTAAGCTCAAGTCTCCCTTGACATGAGCTAGTTGGATTAATTAATTTAGTTTTAGTTTGAACTCGAACTTTAGAATACAAGTTCGAGTAGACACACAAGTCAGTTGTTAACCTCACTTTTGCGAGGACCACTTTCCCCTCTCTATAAAAACCTAAGATTTATCCTTAGGGTTTCCGGGTAACCTCCTTAGATGACTAGAGACGGAACACACCCATATAAACTTCTAACCAACACTATGTCGGCACTATATTTGGTGTGGGGTTTGTCTGTAAGAAGCTGTCGGTCATCGGAATTGAAATCCCGTTGCCAGCTTTGGAAAGACGTTTTAAAAATTTTTATTTTTGAAAAAGATGAAGTCAAACTGACCCCATAATTTTCATA
>JXCR01120617.1:3678-32899 GCA_002079205.1 Phalaenopsis hybrid cultivar
TTTTGTTGTTATTCTAACCTCCCATCCAAACTCCAAGTTCGAAGCTCATACATGCTAGGAAGATTCAATCCCCACCCATAATTCCCAACAAGGTGAAACATGTTGATCCATGGACTCTTAATCACATTAAAAGAAATTAAATTCTCATAAATGTATCTTGCAATATCTAAACACACTATATTTATGTGTTGTTTTGCAGAAACTAAAGAAGGAATTGGTCAAGAGTTAATATATCATCTTCATCCACATTTGCTATAAATCTGTCTATTAGTGTTCGAGTTCCTCTATCAAAAAAATGCAAATGACTTACACTGCTAGAACCATCGAATGGAGAACCAGAATAAAAACTATTCCCAATCATCTTTTTATATTTTTGTGTTGTTTCTTTTGAGGCGGCATAATTTTCTAAATATTCAGTACACTCCTTGACTTAGGGTCTTTTTGGGGCAACAGCAGCTTATCCAAACAAGCAGCTGCAGCTTATCCAGATAAGAAGCTCATCCAGATAGGCAGTTCATCCTGATAATCTGTTGATCAGCAGTGTATCCTGATAAGTTGGTTGGTTGTTTGGTTTGTGCATTTGCAAAACGGTTGATTTGCAGCAATTTCTGGATAAATGATCATTCTGCCCCAATGCAGTAATTTTGTTTACAATAGAACTGTCATAACAACATATTTGATATTTGATAAGCAAAAAACGACTTTAGAATAGTACAAAAAATAAGTTAAAGACCTAAAAATAAAATATTACCAAAAAAAATTCATCCTATTTAATAAATAATCAAAACGAATCATGTCACAAAAACGAGGAAGTTTAAGTTATTTATGTTTGATTTTAAAATTCCTAAATTTGCAATAGAATAAGCGCAATTTATAAATAATCAATCAATTTGGGATTTACTACTCCGAACAAAATTTTGGGAGAAAATTGCACCCATGACATAGGGAAATTCATACAAACAATGTAAAAAACGCTCACACATTTCCCATGAGATTGGAATTTTTATAAGAAAATCCTAGAAAAATTTTATCAAATAGATGCGTTACTCAGAAGATCATAAGGTCAAAAAAGGATTGTTCAAACTAATCAAATAGAATAAAATTTCAATTTCAGCTCCTGTTGAGTTAACAATGTAGTGTTTACTTGGAGTTGAACATAGCTAAGTTTGAGCAAGTCATTCTCGTATACATAAACAGTAAACAGAAAACATGAAACAAACATAAAATTTGGAAGACAGTGATAATATCTGAATAATTGCAAACCAAAAGGTGCCCAAAATGGATATTCTCTACAGTTTGAAAAACTGTGGGGCAAGGAGGAGAGACTGGAGGGAGGAGCCGAGCACTTTGTNTTCGTATACATAAACAGTAAACAGAAAACATGAAACAAACATAAAATTTGGAAGACAGTTATAATATCTGAATAATTGCAAACCAAAAGGTTCCCAAATTGGATATTCTCTACAGTTTGAAAAACTGTGGGGCAAGGAGGAGAGACTGGAGGGAGGAGCCGAGCACTTTGTGAGGAGTGGTGCAAAAGCATGGAATGATGCCTAATGGGAACACATGGGGTAGGAAGGAGAGTGAGTTGCTGCGGCCGAACAGTGCGGCTTGCTCGTGCGGTGGACAGCGGCACCAATCGCTGACAGCGAAGCGGGCGGCGCCGTCAAGTGTCTATGATGAGGTAGGCACGATCCCATCATAGCCTTCCCTTCTAGATCTAATTGTGGTTGTATTGTGAGGTTTCATTCACGAAGGCGATGGTTTTGGGCGAAACCAGAAGAGCGGGAGTGATGTAGGCTTCGCTTCGGGCTGCGACGACGAGCAAGGCGAGGCGATGTGCGGCAAGTGGCGAGCAAGCCTTCGATTCTTCTCCTCTGCTCTACGGGACGTAACGAGGGCAATCCGTCCGAAACGCGAACCGCGGGGTTAGACCCGCAGCCCGCGTTTAAGCTAAAACACCAACGACGTTTTCAGAGCCGCTGCTCGAACGCGAAATCTAAACAATGAGGCGGCGTTTTCAAAATGTCGCCGCAGCTGATAAGCTGCCCTAAACGTAGCCTTAATCTGTCACTTTCTCACATGCTCTAACATTTAAATGTGTGCNATCACGAAGGTGATGGTTTTGGGCGAAACCAGAAGAGCGGGAGTGGTGTAGGCTTCGCTTCGGGCTGCAACGACGAGCAAGGCGAGGCGATGTGCGGCAAGTGGCGAGCAAGCCTTCGATTCATCTCCTCTGCTCTACGGGACGTAACGAGGGCAATCCGTCTGAAACGCGAACCGCGGGGTTAGACCCGCGGCCCGCGTTTAAGCTAAAACACCAACGACGTTTTCAGAGCCGCTGCTCGAACGCGAGATCTAAACAATGAGGCGGCGTTTTCAAAATGTCGCCACAGCTGATAAGCTGCCCTAAACGTAGCCTTAATCTGTCACTTTCTCACATGCTCTAACATTTAAATGTGTGCNGGTGTTCGAGTTCCTCTATCAAAAAAATGCAAATGACTTACACTACTAGAACCATCGAATGGAGAACCAGAATAAAAACTATTCCCAATCATCTTTTTATATTTTTTTGTGTTGTTTCTTTTGAGGCGGCATAATCTTCTAAATATTCAGTACACTCCTTGACTTAGGGTCTTTTTGGGGCAACAGCAGCATATCCAAACAAGCAGCTGCAGCTTATCCAGATAAGAAGCTCATCCAGATAAGCAGCTCATCTTGATAATCTGTTGATCAGCAGTTTATCCTGATAAGTTGGTTGGTCGTTTGGTTTGTGCATTTGCAAAACAGTTGATTTGCAGCAGTTTCTGGATAAATGATCATTCTGCCCCAATGTAGTAATTTTGTTTGCAACAGAACTGCCATAACAACATAATTGATATTTGATAAGCAAAAAACGACTTTAGAATAGTACAAAAAATAAGTTAAAGACCTAAAAATAAAATATTACAAAAAAAATTCATCCTATTTAATAAATAATCAAAACGAATCATGTCACAAAAACGAGTAAGTTTAAGTTATTTATGTTTGATTTTAAAATTCCTAAATTTACAATAGGATAAGCGCAATTTATAAATAATCAATCAAATTGGGATTTGCTGCTCCGAACAAAATTTTGGGAGAAAATTGCACCCATGACATAGGGAAATTCATACAAACAATGTAAAAAACGCTCACACATTTCCCATGAGATTGGAATTTTTATAAGAAAATTCTAGAAAAATTTTATCAAATAGATGTGTTAATAAGAAGATCATAAGGTC
This sequence comes from Phalaenopsis hybrid cultivar, assembly GCA_002079205.1. Lineage (NCBI taxonomy): Eukaryota > Viridiplantae > Streptophyta > Magnoliopsida > Asparagales > Orchidaceae > Phalaenopsis > Phalaenopsis hybrid cultivar. The sequence continues at coordinate 6,942 of JXCR01120617.1, forward strand.
AAAAAAGGATTGTTCAAACTAATCAAATAGAATAAAATTTCAATTTCAGCTCCTGTTGAGTTAACAATGTAGTGTTTACTTGGAGTTGAACATAGCTAAGTTTGAGCAAGTCATTCTCGTATACATAAACAGTAAACAGAAAACATGAAACAAACATAAAATTTGGAAGACAGTGATAATATCTGAATAATTGCAAACCAAAAGGTGCCCAAAATGGATATTCTCTACAGTTTGAAAAACTGTGGGGCAAGGAGGAGAGACTGGAGGGAGGAGCCGAGCACTTTGTGAGGAGTGGTGCAAAAGCATGGAATGATGCCTAATGGGAACACATGGGGTAGGAAGGAGAGTGAGTTGCTGCGGCCGAACAGTGCGGCTTGCTCGTGCGGTGGACAGCGGCACCAATCGCTGACAGCGAAGCGGGCGGCGCCGTCAAGTGTCTATGATGAGGTAGGCACGATCCCATCATAGCCTTCCCTTCTAGATCTAATTGTGGTTGTATTGTGAGGTTTCATTCACGAAGGCGATGGTTTTGGGCGAAACCAGAAGAGCGGGAGTGATGTAGGCTTCGCTTCGGGCTGCGACGACGAGCAAGGCGAGGCGATGTGCGGCAAGTGGCGAGCAAGCCTTCGATTCTTCTCCTCTGCTCTACGGGACGTAACGAGGGCAATCCGTCCGAAACGCGAACCGCGGGGTTAGACCCGCAGCCCGCGTTTAAGCTAAAACACCAACGACGTTTTCAGAGCCGCTGCTCGAACGCGAAATCTAAACAATGAGGCGGCGTTTTCAAAATGTCGCCGCAGCTGATAAGCTGCCCTAAACGTAGCCTTAATCTGTCACTTTCTCACATGCTCTAACATTTAAATGTGTGCAAGCCAAGTGATCTTTAAGCCTCTTCACACCTCCAGTAATTCACTAATCACAAAATTTACATTTCAAATAAACGTGTCTTTCTTTTGCACCTTCTACTGCCACTTCAACTTGAGTCCCATACTTATAGATCTAAGAATTTAATAAATTATACAGTACATGTACTTATAATGAGCATTTACAGAAATATCACCCAATTTTTTGAGGCTCTGGATGAAGATGTTTCGAGATGAAAGTGGACACGTCTTGGACTTCTACGGTGGATTAGATGCAGAAGACGCGAAAGATGACAACTCGAGACACGGAAGGCGCAAAATCCTTCGACTAGACTTCGATGCTCGGGATGTAGAAGGCTCGGGACAAAGGAGATGCAGACGCCATCGATGCTTGGGATGACGCTAAACTTTAACTATCGGACAATTTTTGGACGCAAATGCACCCAAAGGCTTGAGACGAAGCACAAGGAAGACGCAACGAAGCGCTCGAAATGACGCTCCAACCCTAATTTGTGAATTATGGTTGTTGCGTCTAAATTAAATTGGGTAACTTGATTTGACGCCACATATGATTCAAGGCATAAATGCCTAGAGGCGTATGCCACACTATTGAAATGTGTAAGCCTCGCCCACATCGGCAAGGCTACACTATGAGTCACTGCTCAAGCGCCTTGAGGCGTGCACCTTGAACGCTTTCTAAAACATTGAGAGTTAGTTTACCTTAGTTTGGTTGACTTTCTGGTCTCCTTGGATAGGTAGATTTGTGGGCTTATAGATGGGTGCAGTAATGAATTAACAAATAATGCCTCTTGAGAACTTCCCTAACTACTATCTTTCCAGGGGAATCGACGTAGGGGACCTTATTTAGTAAAGTAACTTAAGTTAAACCTTCCACTATCACAATCACTCCTACTTAGAAACTTGCAACGATTACCAAACCCTTGCTTACTGTATTTACAATTTCAACTTAAAAGTTATTTTCATTTAAATGGTGGAACTTTACAAAGCATCCATGTAGCCTTGTAAGCTTCCACGAACCTAATTTAATTGTTAAACTTGAACTGAGCATGACTTTGGATCTTACTTGTTTTTGGCTTGAACCTGACTTTAGGTTTACAATTTAACCTTAACAATTTGATAATAAGAGCCTCATAGGTCAAATATAATTTATGTCCCTACATATTTTGAAATTGAAATATTATTAGATCAAAGAATGTGCGTCACCTTTGTAGAAAACTGGCCTAGAGCATTGGTTAAGTTGCTTCTAATGTATTATGAAGATCATAGACTTGATTTAAGGAAATATTTTTTTTGCACATGCAACGATATTGTTGCATGCATCAACTTAGTGGGAGCTCCACTCACAAGACAATCAATGTATCTTGCTCATCTTTCTCACATTTTGCTTTAGATTATGCGCCTTGATATTTTATGGTAACAAAACCTTCAATAATTATGAATCATGTACTAAATCCCATCCAGCCAAGCTATCTAAAATTGTATGTAAGTTTCACACATGATGAGTTCTTGTGATCACTTAGGAAGAATTACTATAGTAAACAAAGGTAAGCGCTCAAACTTATATTAAAAACACAAAGTCCAAATTTGAAAACATAAGAAAATTGTGTTGAGGTCAAAAATTCGCTTTTCATTTAATGAAATTAATAAAAGAGCAAATTCAATTGCAAATGTTATTATTGAATTGAAGAGTTGAGAAACAATAATTAAGTTACCCTCTTACTTTGGCTCTCTTAAAAAGATCTCGAATTCTAGCAGAACCAACACCAACCAAAACTTCGACAAACTCAGAACCAGCCATCTGATAAAATGGTACACCAGCTTCACCAGCAATAGCTTTTGCAACTAGAGTCTAGCAAAGTTAGTAATTTAAATGTTAGAAGAGACGGACTGCATCAAGGAAAGACCATCAAAATATTATATACCTTGCCACATCCAGGAGGACCTTCCAGTAAGACTCCATGAGGAGGCTTGATTCCCATCTTATCAAACAAATCTGGATTCTTCAGATATCTAACCAACTGGCCAAATCATGGAATGTTGGTTAAAGTAAACGTGAGTTGCTTTTGGTTTAACAAACATATAAAAACCATAATCAGATTTTTCTTTTAAAAGGATGTTTCAACAAGGAGGAACAATATTTTCTTAGGCCGCAATAAGCTTTAGCATAATTAGACTAGATTTTGTTCTATTCCTTAATTCAATTAGCACAATCCTTCTTCAATCAAGAAGTTGAATCAAGAAAAAAAATAAAATGGAAGAGCTGCAAGCAATATTCTGAAGAAACCGGAACAGATTATAGTCTAAATGGTTGGATTCCATAACATCTCACCTCCTGTAGTTCATCCACTGCTTCATCAATGCCTGCTACATCTTTGAATGTTACTCCTGTTGAGCCCTAATATACCAAAAAAATGACGAAAAGCATGAAATTACTCAGCCTAGCATCTGTCATTATATTAGTAGATGTAAAAGCCAAAAATATTCAAAACTGAAGTAGCTGGTATGATGGGACAGCCATTAGAACATACATCAACTCGAGCTTGTGGTTTAGACTGCCCAAATTCTATGCCTTGCCAAATATCCTGTAGGATAATTGTTAGCATCATAATAAAGGTTTAAAGGCAGCAAACTAGCGTTCAGAAATGAAAATTTCATGTAAAACATGCAAGTAAATTCAATGAATATAATAAAATAAAAAGAAGTACCCATTTCCTGAAGTTCTTTGGCCTCCTAGATAGAGTGTAACGAACAAGTAGGACCATAGTTACAAAAACCAGCAAGATTGGTTTAAGCACCTCAAGGCTTGCAGAAACACCGCCAAAAGTGTATAGCTCATGCATTTTTGAAAAAAATCCTCCATCACTGTATATATCAACGATATATTCCCATATCCCTTCAGCAATATTGGAAACAATACCAAGACCAAGCTTAAGAAATGGTCTGGCTAAAGGCCAAAGAACATAGACTATAGTAGCATAAGAAAAACTGGTCACTGCAAAGGCTGCAGATGCCATGAAACCTGCAATTACTGCAGCAAACGCAGCCATTAAGGCCGTTACCATCCCAAATTCAACCATAATTCTACTAGATATGGAAGAAGCCACAGGATGAGGATATTCAGCAAGTTTGCCCACATAAGACTGCATCACAAAATCAGAATATAAAAAGCAAGAATTAGAGTTACTGCTCAAAAATTAAAGAGACACCAAAGAATAGATAGTGGGGGTGGGGGGTGGAAATTCCAGGTAAAGGAAACATGTTTATTACTCATTCCAGATGTTAGTCATAAGTGGTTGTATTTCCAAATTTCCGAAGTCTATACATCTCTTGAATAACTCCTTAACGCTGCTACTACTACTAAATTCATTGACAAAATATATGATGTTACTGATAAACCCTAAACCTGCAGAGATTATACATGGCTGCTGATTCCAGAGTTCCTAATGCTTGTAGTGGAATACAGAGATTATCCATGGTGGATGATTACAGAGTTCACCATGCATGCAGTGCACATAGGAGAAACATTCAACCTGACTTTATCATATATTTCTTTTATGGTCATTGTCAAAGAGATTGAGGAAGTAGCCATGAGCATTTCTGAGTGCATGTAGTTAAGATACCAAAGCCATTGAAGAGAAGAATATCGAAACAAATAATCAAGATATATTTTTAATTTCTCTATATTTAAGCAATAATTTATCTATTAAGGAAATTAGTACTTTTAAATATTAAATCTCTGTAGAAGATCTGAAACTAAAAAAGCATCTTTGTATTGTAAATATTCAACTTTGAGCCAAAATCTGCAATAATTAATAGAAATAGCGTACCCTCATTTGCTTCTCTATTTCATACCGTGCACCTTTGTATTCCTCGTAGACCGCCTGTGTCTGAGCCACACTTAGCCTAATAGCCCTGAATTTATGGGAAAGCACAGAACAATAAGGAAAAAGGCTAAACAAAGATTTGGGCAAGCAATAAACGATAGTTGGAAAGTTCACCATCTTGTCTTCTGTAAGTTTTTATCCCCAGGCGTCTCAATTAGGTCAACTATGAAATCTCTATAACCAACACCAGCAGGAACACCAACCATGGATTTCGATGTCAATTGCTTGATCTTACCAGCCGTCAGATGTTTCTGAAAATCCTCAAAGCTCAACAAGGGAAGCTCGTGTATGTCCCTGTCAAACACCTCCTCCTCAGACAAGTTCTCCATAAATACCTCCTCGGGAACATAAAGCTGCCCTTTGAACTCCCTGAGAATGTCCTTCAGATAAACCGTGTTCTGAGATTGGTTCATACACTCCCCAGTGCCTTCTTGTCCACATTTCCCTTTACTCCCATAAGAATCCCCCAGTAAGCGTTTCACGAGCTGGGAAATTCTCAAGACAGGAGGTTTCCCAGGTCCATGCTTGTCCCTCAGCGTGAGGAATCTCTCACCGACGAGAAATTTCGATTCCACTTGGGTAGGATTTTCTTTCAGAACTTTGGATATGAAGTCACCCTCGCCACCACCGGCAGCGGTTGCGGCTCTAACGTAAGAGCCGCGGAGAGGAGCAGTGGATAGAGGCTTCGACCTAAGGAGTAGAGAATTGGGTTGTGACCACGTAAAATCAGGAGGAAAGGACTTCGGGAGGGGTACCCTAGATGAGAGCAGGGAGCCTCCTGCGCTCATGGATGCGGTTGGAAAGCTAGAGAAGCTCCAAGAGACTGGGCGCCCCCACGAGAAAGCGTGGAGTTGAGGTTTATCCGAGTTCCAGGTTTCAGCCTCGGCCGAACGGAAAAAATTTGCATACGTCGAGAATACGTCGAGGTTATGCATCAAACCAATTGGTGGCTTCAGCTAAGTAAAGTCCGGCCCACATTAAGATTCAGGGCGTGACCCGTCCGCCCGGCCCATGCTGTAACTCCCTTATACTCACAGCAGAACGGCAGCAATACTGCTCCAGTAACTGCCTACTAACCGCCCCGTCATCATCCTTGTTCAAGCATCCTGTTAACACTGGAGAAACCATCATGCATCTGCACCGCTTGAGTAACTTTTTGGTAACCTCTGGGAACTTCCGCCAGCAAGCCTTACCTAATCACGCGTAGGTACTTCTTCAGTAATCTCCACGTAACCTTTTACTAACTCCCGGAAAATGTAATTAAAATTACAGCGAATTGGATTTTATAAATCCCTGAGTACTCCTCCAATACCCGTGGTAAAATTTTCCACATAGTAAGAACTCTTTTTTGAAAAACATGGCTTAGGTTATCGTTCGCGCCTAGGGTTTCCCTCCTCTCGAACGTTAAGGTATTGTTTAGGGTTCGCATTTGGTTTGTGAAGCAATATTAAAGTGGAGGACATCGGCGAGACTATGGTCGTGTTGGAATAGGCGAATGTTGGCAGTTCGACGAGACGGAGAAGCCAGACGTTGAAGAGGCAAAGAAGCTAGAGGTTAATCAGACAAAAAAATTGTCAAAGGGTAGTCATAAGAAGAAGGATTTACAAGAGTTCAATACCGAAGGCAGCGAATCTAATAAGAAAAGCCAGAACGTTTCTAGGTATTTTTAGACTTTGCTTTGTTATTTCTTATGTTTTGTTATGCGGTTTCATGTGATCATAAATATAACTGTTCAAAGTAATTTGGTAGTTGAGTAGATATATTATAAATATATGCTTGTACTTAGTAGTTTTGATTACTGGCAAGCTCCATTGTCTATGAATTGTTCCATATACAATTCTTATTAGAAATGATTTAAACTTTGTTGAAATTTGGAGTACTTGATGTTTAATACGTTGCTTTGAAGGGAAAAAACATTAAATCTAATAATTCAAGATAACTACATTTATTGTTGCAATTATTTTCAATTTACCCTATTTGTCGTCATTCAAACGTTCATGCGATGTTAAACTATCATCTTGTATTCTTGTAGGTTTTTTAGCACAAAATCCATAAATTGCAGATATTGTCCATCTGAGGTACGAGAAGCTCTTGATAAGGTCCGACCAACCATCATCGAGCACACACGGAATAAATTGGAGATCATGAGTTTGGTTCAGTTTTTTGAACTCCCTCTGTACCCTCGATATCACATTCTGACAATGAACATAATTAACTATTGGGATATTGATCAAATGACATTTCAGTTGCGTGGGAAAGAGCTCTGATTTGATGCAAACCATGTTGCCCTTCTGATAGACATGCATAATAGAGGGTCACCCGCATGCTAGAATAAAACTCTGTCCTGTAGCATGAATTCAAAACAAATAAAGGCCGAACTTTTCAATTTTGCTCCATGGGAGTCATCTAATCTGTAGAATTATTAATAAAGTTTTTTATTGACAAATTTAATTTTTTCTTCAAGCAATTTTAGTGTATTCAAAGAGTTGTATTCTCTTTGCGAGGATGTAGAAGCATTTATCACGTATAATTGGTTTGCTATAGTATGTAGTTTTTTTATTGAGCAACTTAACATCTGTGCCATGAAAATAAGGACGGATCAGTCACTTGGATACATTAATGGTTTTATTTTCCTCTTAACAGTTTGTTCCTTGTATGGAACTCCTCAAAGCTCTTTTAATAATTTTGTACATAGCAAATAATTATTTTCTCATGTTTCACACGACTCTGGTTTTATGAGCACGCGTCCTTGGTTGTCCTAGTAGTTCATGAGGCTAAACCACGAATGCTGAGGTGGTCAATAAATGTCAGATGGAATTCTTTACTAATTCAGCTATCCTTTAATAGGCTCAACCCTGCCGAGCTGAGTTAATTATTTCTAAATCCTGCAAAAAGTGGTATTTTGATCATGTTATACCGTGCTTGACCTTGATTGTCTTTAATGTGTTGCAGATTAATGATTTGTTTCTTGATGTAAAAGATAGTGAACATCACTTACTCGTCACTTCCCCTGAAGAACCCTGAAGTCCTGCAAAGCTTCTCCCACAACCAACGCATGGACATATAGACGATCACAGTAGCCCACGAATTGGATTTGATGAAATTCATGAATTACTGAAAGTTCAACAAAAAATTATATTGGAGTTCCAAGGCTCTGTTGCAAGTCGTTTGATGAATTTAGAGAATACAGTTACAGAGTTGAAGTGTCAGGTCAATAATTTAGAAAAAAAACAATAAAAAAGCAAATGGGGAATTGTCGAAGAGATGAGTCAGAGAGTCCCCACAAAGAAGTTTGATCCAAAGGATTAAGACAAGATAAAATAGAAGAAAGAGGGCTCTCAGTTCCTCATTTATTATTTTCGAAAGGAAGAAAAAGAAACAACCAATGAAGGAAGTGGGTGAAGAGGTTGTATGTATTGAGAATGCAGAGGAGATTTTGACTACAGAAATGAATATCATTGAAAAGGTAAATCTTATTTTCTGACCAAAATATCCTTTTAATATCGTTCTTTTTCTTTGACGCAGGAATTGTATAACAGGTTGAAGTTATAAATCGAGAGGTAGCATAACTACTTCAGCAAAAACTCTCTCATAAAGAAGACGTTGGCGATGTTGATAAAGCCGTTGAAATTGTGCATAGAGAGGAAGCAGATGAAGTACAACAATCAAAATCTCCCCAACAAGAGGTTGTAATTATAGCTAAAGAGGAAGAGGAGAACCAAGCGGTCCTGCATTATGTTAGTGAGAACTATCTTGATAAAATATATATTGTTTTATTATAGTGTTTACTATCCAAACATAAATATGTGTATTATATATTGTGAGTTGGTGATCTTATAGGTCCAGCCAGCAACACTAGTGGTCGATTTTCCCGCTAGAGAACACATTCTAAAAGATATGCGGGAAACAATCGATCTATGTTGTAGCAAATTCACGAACTTGTTAGTGCTCCTTAGTTTTTGGGATTCTGCATTACTTTTGTACCCATATACTGAAATGCATCCTTATTTTAAATGCAGGGGTAGCCTGCTGATTGATATGGGACATATTTCACTTCCACGAAGTTATCTTGATGAATTGTTGACAAACGGTTGGTTAGGCAATAAGCAGGTTGATTGTTTCGTCATGTTGATGGAGCATAAGCAATGTAACACACCCCAGCTGTATAGATCATACCTCTATGTGTCTCCATGTCATTGGGTAAATTTAAAAATTCACATGTTGTTGAGTCCATTTGTTCTTTTCATTTCCTATTTTTGAATTTGAATGTGATTTTATTCTTTTCAATGTAATTGTACAGACAAGGTAACGTGAAACCTTTTGTCGCACATATTACAAAGGATACTATTGAGAAGACAGAGTTAATACTTATATCTATAATAAATAATCAACATTGGACTCTACTTATTGGGGCACTAACGGAGAGTAAATGGAGACTATATGACTCCTTACCCAACAGAATGCATTTGAGTATCACCAGGGACATTCTAAGACCTCACATATTGTTTTATTTGTATATTATTTTATGCATTGTCCTATACTATTGTTCACTCATCTCTAAATACATAGATTGAACATTTCATATGGGATGCCAAGAAAGAGTTCAAGGCTAATTTGAAAAAGTGGCAAGTTGTAATGACCAAAGGAATTTCAGTGTAGGGTAATTGTTTCGATTGTGGTGTTCATCTGTAAATATATGGAAACACTTGTACAGAAAAGATAGAGGCGATTTGGTAGAAAAGAACGGATGGCGGGAATTGATTTCATTGATTAGAGCTGAAATTGGATATGAGTTTAGTAAATTTGTGTTGTCTAGAACACAGTAGGTTTAGAATGATTACTTTACATGAACCTAGTAGGTTTCTTGCCATTTGAGGTGGTCGTAGTGCTGAGAAACTTTTGGGATTTACACAGGTTGTATTTGAGTTTTAGTGAAATTTATAAATATCTACTGGAGTTTATAACATTTTTTTCATTCTAATGGCAGGTTTATTAATGTTTGGAGGGCTGGTTACAACTCCTACCTTGATGACTTGATGTTGTTCAGTCGTATGTTGGTTAAAGATCTTGTTCCAAAGCACACCAATCCTATTTATTTTCTTTCACATTTTATGCTCATCATCAGCTGTATATTTTTTAATATTTAAGTTTCATAGAACTTAATAATAATGTAATCTAAAACTTTTATCAGGTTAAATCGATTTCTATATTAATAATCAGTGATGCTAACTGCACAGATATAGGTCGTCTTGAATGATTTCATCAGGTTAAAAGCTAAGTCAAACTTGTTTGAATCTGATACAATTATTAAAGGCAAGTATTCTTTTCTTATGATCTTTGATTTCCATTATTGGCCTGTGCATCTGCAATCTTCTGCAATATATTAAAGGCAAGTATTCTTTTCTAATGATCTTTGATTTCCATTATTGGCCTGTGCATCTGCAATCTTCTGCAATATATTTGTATCCATCTAAATCGATTTCCTAATAAATCCTATCAGGGTACTTCAGTGAAGCAAGATTAACATTCATGGAAATTGGTCATCTGAAAGTGCAGGAGCTAGTGAGGCATCAGACAGAGAACCAGTTAATGCAGTTGTTTTCTTTCCTCGAATATCTGTGTTGCTTCCCCCATTCAAGCAATATTTGGATTGCTGAGTATAATTATATGTTGGAGTTTTTTGTGTGGGGTTGTACATGGAAGTGGATCCTTAGGGCATGAGTGAGTTGTAAATTGTTTCTTTTAGTGGGATCTACTTTCATACTACTGTAACCTCCATGGTTTGTTAATTAGTGCTATTACTCTATTTTATTTACATGTTTAAATTCCTATTTTTCTATGAAATTTTGGTCAGGACAGTACTTCGATTGGGGAAGAAACAGAAATGTAGACATTTAAATTCTTGTTTCTCCATGACAAGTCCTACGATCAGGAAACATGCACATTTAACAGAAATTTATGTGTTTAAAGTTCTATTTCTCCATGGCAACGCCTCAGTATTGGGAAACATGCACATTCAACAGAAATTTACACGTTTAAATTCCTGCTTCTCCATGGCAACGCCTTAGTATTGGGAAGCATGTACATTTAACAGAAATTTACATGTTCAAAGTCCTGTTTCTGCATGGCAAGTCCTTCGATTGGGAAACAAGGACATTTAATAGAAATTTACATGTTCAAATTCCTGTTAATCAAATTTGATTGATGTGGGAGTGCCAAGACATGTTATTTTGGTTTACACAGAAATTTATTTCTATCCACTTTGAATACAAAGAAACAAGCTCAACCATTCCAAATATTACTATTTTGGTGTACAAGCAAACAACTAGTAAGAAAAATTAATTACAAGTATTTATACAGAACATAAGACTCAATCCCTGTGTACTATATTTTACATGCAAATCTTGAATGTTAATTACATGCCCAAATTCCTGTTTCAATCTCTGCTGGAATTCATGCCATTATTTAACCTCTACTGGAATTCAGCTTCCATGTCTTCAATCCAAAGTCATCTGATAAGAAACAAAAGGGAAATGAAGAAAAGGCTACTATTTATAAAGAAAATAATTTAAAGCAGGGTAAAAGAGGTAGCATGGAAAATATATAAGGCTTTTACATTTAAAAAACATCCAACCAAATGGTTTGCTGTAAATAGAGGTGATTGTTGTTTTCTGTTGTTTCTTTCAATAGGTAACTGTTGTTTTCTGCTCAAGGTATGTTGTAAACTGCAAACAGTGATCTTTCACCTCTGGTTAGCATACAACTTCTGGTTTTGGATTCTTGTTAGTATCGAATAGTTACAAGAGAACAGGAAACAATGTCTTAGCAGGTCCAGGAGCAAACTGCAGCTGCACAACAGTGAACTGCAGCATTTTGAGCACTCCTGTGGCTGTGGGTTAAAGAGACCAGCTGTTGGTTACTTGTCTAGGAATTGAATCCGTCATCACGGCGATGTACGATTGCCTAGATTGTGGAGGAATTAAATTTTGCAGTGTATAATTAATTTGTTAGTACAAGTTTATATTCATGTATCAGCATAACAAAAAAATTTATTTAAAAGGACAGAAACCATAAGAAAATAGAATATTGTGATCATCATTTTGTATTATATACCGATTTGTGTTAAAAAAACAGGCAGTGAGCACATGTTTGGATCAGATTGTAATGCTTCTGGATCTTGGCTGGTTGGAACTTCTATCTGTTTTCCTGTGTAAGTGGTTGTGGGTCTAAACATTGTCATTTGGGTCTAAAAATTGTCATTTGCTAAAACATCTGAAAACATATTGCTTTTTGTAAAAAATACCTTTTGCTCTTTTTTTTTCTCTCTCAGTAACCTTTTAGCCTGGAATTAGATACTCTTTTAGGGCGCATTTTTGGCAGGTTCATTCAGTTTCAATTCATTATTCACCGGATTTTTATTATTTTTGGTTGTTTCAGTGACTTAGAACCTCTCCCACTTATTATGTGATCAATATCCAATGATAATTTCTTCACGGAGTCCTTCATGCATTGCTTAGTTTCTAGATTTCCCTTTGTTTTTTTAGTAATTTGATATGCCATTTTTTGCATGTGTCTGAAATATTCGGTCACCTTTACCATCATTTCACATTTGTGACTGTTGCAGATGCTGATATCCATAATTGTTATACACATCTCTTTTTACATTTGCAGCCCATCTTAATTGGAGATATTTCTCTGATATATTTTTAATATGTAGAAAATTTAATACTCTTAGAGAGTGTGCACATAATAGCTCCATCATTTCGAACTTTATGCAGTTGCATGGAATGTTCAAATTGAAAGGGTTGAAATTAACAACCTAATTGTGTTTGTCATGTTATCATCCAAATTCTTAATAAAAAATTCATTTTCATTGTTTACAAAGGCATATAATTGAAGCCCACATGATCCATGAATAAACTCTTCCTCAAACATAGTGTACAACTTCCTTGAGTAAAATGCAGTTGTCTGTCTCAGTATTGGGCTGCTCTTCACGACAAGAGTAATCACAGATTGATCACACTTGAAATCCTTGTCCTTCTCGTTACGCCTCCATGTTCTCACGACATTTTCAAGATCCAAAAAATAATCAGCAGTAGAGCTTGTGGGCTTAGCGACACCTTGAAAAATATTATTCATTGACTCACTTCTCTGGGTCGATAAAATTTTCATTCCAAATACATCCTTATTAAAAATTGTAGCCCACTTATGTCTAATATTGTAGACTTCATCTAGCCACACGTTCTCCAGTAGAATACCTGTCTCAATCATAGCCTCCCATGTATTATCAAAGTCCTCTTCGGACTCGCATTTGCTCATAATTTTATAAAAAAGATTAGTCAATATCTTATTCACCACCCCGCAGTGAATTTTTGTAGGCAATTTCTTGTATATGTGTCATTAGCATAATCTATGTCATGTATTTGGCAAAATATGTTCTATGGTTTTCCTTATTGCCTAATCTTGATCAATATAGATTGTTATTAGATGATTGTCACCTATAGTACAAATAAAAGTTTTAAAGAGCCATTTAAACAACTTTGTCGTCTCCTCTGACAAGAATCCAACTCCAAAGAGAACATTCAGTCAATTTTGGTTAACACCAACAAAAGAAGCACAACATAAGTTATATTTATTTAATCTGTTGTTAATATAAAAAATAATAATATCACCAAAGAAGTCATAATCAAGTCTGGATGTGATGTCACTCTAAAAAAAGCTCTTCAGCCTATCACTCTCATCAATTTCAAACTCTCACTCAAGCATGTTATCCTCAGCACGTCTCTCTGTGAACAATAGCAATAAAGCATTGGCATTGCCATTTTCAATTCTACATCTCTTATCTCTTTGAACGAAGTTAAAGACATCTATTTTCATACATTCGAGGTACTCTACTCCCCCAACTTCTATGGCTAGAAAATTAAACACATCTCTAAGTCTTAAGCCTGACTATGTCATCGATCTAAGCACATCTGCATTGACTTTGCTTATCTTTCTATTGGAACGCAAGAGGTGCTTATCACCAGGGTTTGCAAATAAGTGGTTATGAGATTCAATGAATTTTTTAACTGTACAATTGCCTTCAACATTAATTGTGTATCGAATCATTGTCGAACAACCACTTCTTGTGTCCGCTCTTTTGTATTTAACAGTTTCTATGATCATTAGCTCTTTCTTGAAACCTGCTTTTCCACATACAAAGTACTTTATCTTAAGATTTCTTGAGTTAGTCCAAAAAGTACCGTGCTCCTTACGAACACTAAATCCGATATGATGAGTGTAAGCACAATATACTTTGTAAGCTTCCTTTTCATTGTGAACCACCGTTTGAAGTAATATGTTTGCAATTTGCTCGGTAGAGGTGACTCCACTCTCACAAAATTGCACAAAAAAGAGAACAATATTAAACTCAAAAATAGGTCAATAAACAAACAACCCTAAAAAGTCATGTGTTCTTTTCATAATAAGCATTCATTACTTAAAAAAAAAAGCACACAAGCTGGAATATCCTACATTAAACCTAATAACCACAACCCAACAAACAAATCTAAAACCATACAAATTTACAAACATAAAACTCCAAAAAATTCAGGTAAATGCCACAAATAAGAATGCCCTAAAAGCACACACATTTGAATAAAATTTAAAGAAATGTCTCCCATTTTAATCTACAAACACAACAAGAAAAACACCAAGAAACATAGCAAGAAACACAAAAAGATACACACCAACAAACATACAACTAATAAGTAAACACACCTCCACTGTAACATCAAGTTCTTCTCCATTTGCCGGATATGTCTCTTCTCATTCCCCGTCATACAAAAAAATGGAAGTTTCTGTAGTCCATCTTCAACATCAACAGAAACCGGTTGCAGGTGGTGCAGGAAAAAATGACATCGATAAAATGGGCAATAAAACAGTAAACCTAGCTGCTTAAATAACAAGATTCACGCTCTCTAATCTTTTAACGCATTAAAGTCAGATGTTATTCAACGTTTACACGCTGCTTATTGGGGTGGTACCGCAGCGTCGCTTACAAAAAAGATTATTGTTTAGTTATTTCAAGGTTATCGAAGGGCAGTCAGATGGTCATTAAGAGGTTACCTAAAGTTTACTCTAGCAGGTACCGCACCGTGATTGGGGAAAGATTACGGGTAGATTATTTAGTGGTTAACGTAACATTAACAAAAAAAAATTCAGAGTTACTTGAGCGGTACATTGGCATGGCGGATTCTCCATCATTAATAGATGGTTATTAGGACTGTACCACAACTTGAATAAGGATGGTTATGAATCGGTTAATAAGCAGTTACTGGAGTAGTATTGTCATCGTTCCTCCGCGAGTATAAGGGAGTTACAGCGCGAGCCTGGTTTACGGGTCACGCGAAATCTTAACAGTTTAAGAGGTGGGGGCGACTTTGCTTATGTGATGGCCTCCAATTGGTTGACGTGCACAACCCTGCGTACTCTCAACGTTTGCAAACTTTTTCTCGACCGAATAGTTGCACTTTCTGCACTGAGAGTAATCATGTTGTTCTACTCATACATGGAACCAACGATTCAAGAGAAATAGTGATGCATACATAAATTGAAATTTATTTATTTTTTTATTACAGTAAAAGAAAGAAAATTTATAATTATTTAACGTCTGAGCATTACACGAAGATCCACAATACATGCATGTAATTGCAAATTAATAGAAAGTGAAATTAAAATTTTAGAAAAATCCTAAAATGAGAAAAAAACTAACAATCTAATTTTTTAATAGTAATTCATTATGTATTTGTAAGTAGAAGAGTGCACTATCCTCTCGTAATAATAAAAAAAACAATGTTGTAAACTTTCACCAAAAATTACACTTGTAATTATAAAGCATAGAAAATATAGGTGTTAAATACAACAATCATATTTGAATATAACGGTTGCAATCAGGAGTAGTTGAAGATCGTTGTTTGACGACGACAAGCTATGACGACAAACAATAGTCGCTGGTTGTCGAATGATAGTGGTCAATGATAATCAGTATCTACAAAGACTGGTGGTTATACGTTGGTCACCCATGGTGAGCAATGACAGTTGGCGGTGTGATACGCTGACCAATGGATAGTGGTCTACAGTGGTCGGCGGTGATGCTTGACGGCAGGTACGAAGACCAATGATTATCTTTGAGTCTTCTCTTCAGAACAGACTTTGGAACTCCTCTTCCTCTCTTAAGTGAAGAGAATGATCTTTTTATTTGCCTTTGAAGAGGGGCATTTTGATGTTTTTTGTGTGTAACTTTCATAGACACATGATCAGATGGTCCATGTTGATCCTCCTTGATCAAAAATGATATTTTAATAATTTAGGTACCTTTGTAACCTTATAATTTAGCAATCTTAGGCCCGTTGGATTCCTCTCATCGAAACGCTCAAATTGACTATAAATATTTCACATTTCAAGTTCATTTGACTGTTCAATTGACTATTCAAAGTCTTCTAATGTGTTTTAATGGAATGATTTGGGCTTAATTGCACCCAGATTGAACCAATTTTGGCATCATTGGGTTCATCTTGTCGAGATTGTCAGCTTGACTATAAACTTGTTGAAATCGAGACCTGAATAATACTAAATTTGAGGGTATAAGGCATTTCATAAAAAATGAATTGAGATTCCTGCTAGATGAAAAAAATTTCTTAATGGTGCATCGGTTGTCTCCTTATTTTTGATTATCGATATTTGTATAGTTTGAAAATATAAGTTGTTGTGAAAGACTTTGTCATAATTTAAGATATAAAAAATATTGTATACTGAGTTGAAAAGAGAATCATTGATATTGATGCTTAATAGAGCTTTAAAAGTGTCAAAAATGACTATGGAATGTCGAAAAATTGACATTTCTAAAAAATACTTGATCATGTTATCACTAGCACTATTGTCGTCTGTTGTATGTGTTTGGGCATGTAGACATGTATATACGTTGCCAGTTTTATTTTCCATTAACAATGACAGAGTTATTTGGAAATAATACAGATTTGAAGAATTAAGTGTTTAAAAAATTAAATTTGATATCAAAAGTAATATACTATATAGAAAGCTAGAAATATCACTTTTATGATGGATTCAATTACTTGAATAAAAAAATTTGGATATTTACAAGTTCTACAATTAAAATCAACAAATATTCCCTAATCTAATATGAAGATTAGATAGATTTTAGATTATTATAGGGTTCAAACTTCTTATAAGAGCAAAAACTTATAGTTAATTACATCTTAAGCAACAAAACGTCACTTAAGAAAACTTTTGATCAAGACTATTGTTTTGTCTTCAAGAAATTTCAGAATATAGTTTTCAAAATTGATTATCAAGAATACTAAAAAGAAATGCTCGAAAGTGAAACATTTTATTTATTAAACTCAAAGGAACAAAAGTAGAAGTTGTCAAAGATATTGAGAAAAACTCAATAACATCTCAACTATCCTATTATTTTACTTAGCGATTTTGAATGAAATTTATTTCATGTTTCATCTTAACATTTTTTTAAATTCATTACTTAGATCATATGATAGTGAGAAAACCTAGGATGTGTGGATTTATGTCATAACTAGACGAACAACCTTGAAGTCTTAAGAATGAAGATGAAGTCCAACAAATGAAGCAAAGTTATATAAACCTAGTCAAAATGGGAAAAAAACACATCAAATAAAAAAAATAGACTTATAACCATTCCTGGAGATGGGATGTCATTTAAATCACCTATTCGTTAAAGTTCATGTATGACTGATCTCAATCAATGCAAGATAAGATGGGTTGTTGTTGATTAAAAAAGTAGGTATTACTACTCGATTATAAATCAAGTTGCCTAACTATGATTGGTTTGCATAATGTTCTAAAACTAATATGAATATATTTTTTTTCTTGAGGGAGAGAGAGGTCACACATGGAGGAGATGGTGATGGTCGGAGTTCACCGACGAAGAACGATGACCGGTGATATCAAAGTGCTAGAGGGCTTTGAGCAGTTGCCTTCGCGAAAAGGGCCTTCATGGCTAAAATCGAGGAGATCGGGGGAGTTGGTTGTGAGTGAGTTTTTATAAAGGAAAAAGAGTGTTACAAAGAGGGTTTAATATTTATTATTGTTTATTTAAAATACTCAATTAATGTAATATTGGTTTGTGCATAAAATCATAGCAAAATGGGTTCCTTCATGGCTAAAATCGACATTTAGGATGCGCTCGGGCAGTATATTTTGTCATTTGGGATTGTATGGACAAATTCGTTGATGATCGGCCAAACATAAGTTCGATTTACGCCCGGTGTAAAAGATGATATTCGTCGAACCAATCGGAGTTGTCCAACAAGCAAAATGACAATTGGCCTTCACTTGAGTGACGGTTGAAGTCTAGTAGGACGGTCCAAGCAGCGTGCCCCTTAGCTTGCTCCGTAAGGTTTCAAATCCATGTTATGAGGGTGTGTATTGTGGTGTATGTGTGGGTTTCAATACCATTCCTCTACAAGAGTTAGTAGAGAAGTCCTACGGCTAGGTTCTAGGCTTCTAGAGAAGAAGACAAGCCTTGCCAAAATGAGGTCAACAACCATGGGTTTGTCATCCAAGAAATCTTTGTAGATTCAAGGTGGATTGTTCAAGTTGCATTTTATTGGTATGTTCGTTAGTAGTTTACTTTAAGTTTTAATATTATTCAAATTTTATGAGTTTTCTCTTATTTGATTTTTAATAAGATTGTCTTTAAATTTTGATTTTCTTAATATGGTTGTTTTTCAATTTAATTTGTGGAAACTCTGTTCAAGATCCATGATTCCATTGTCCGAGGTCATTAGTATTTTTGGTCCGCTTAGTTAAAAATAATTAGATGATTCCTTATTAGCAACCATGTGTTGCCTTTTAAGGATATCTTACAAACTGAGTTTGTTTAGTTAGATTTAAGTTTAAGTTTTGGTGAATTTTATTCTGATTTTTATGGGTTGATGAATTATAGTTTTCTTTTTATGAACTATACCTGATTCCTTAGTTAAGATTTACTCTTCATGACTTTTAGGATTTGAATATTTTAGCATAAGAATGTTTAAATTCTATATAGACTCTTATGGTTTCATTAAGATGTTCCAAATTGAATTCTAAACAACCTCTATTATTTTTAAGCCATTCTTGAGTTGAAATGTTTTATAAATGTATGCATTTATAGAGAGTTAATATTACGTATTTTTGAAAACTATTTAACAAGCAATATTTTTGAATTCTTTACTTTTTTTTTAATTCTTTTTATTTGTTGGTGAAATTGTCATTTAATTTGGGGTTTTTGAGGAGAAGTTATTAATGTTTTGACTCATATGGATATATTTGTATACTCGATAATTTTGACTTAAATAATTTCATATCAAAGTTTAAGTTGTTTATTATGTTTTAATATTTACTAATGAGTAAATTGAAGTGATTAGTTAACATTTTTCAGATTTAGTAATTTTATTTGTTATGTTTGGGAATTAAATGGCGTATTTGTAATCTCAGAGGAAAAGTTACAAACGTACCCAAGCTCACTCTTAGACATATGAATTTTAATGTTTGATTGTGGTTTAATCTTTCTTCAATGATTTCTATTAAATTTTGTCAAGTTTTAAGTTTGTGAGTTTTACCTTAAGGGCTAAAGTCATTAGGGCATATTTTCAATTTTAAGAAATTACAGGTGTGCCTTTAATCATTTTTGATCGATCGAATTCCATCAAATTATGGTTGTTTTTTTATTAATAATCATTTGATTTCAAGTTTTGTAAGTTTTATTTTTTATGCATTTAAGTTATGGGTTTAAGAGATTAGAAGGTGACGTGTAGATAAAATTGCTTAAATTCCTTTATATTTTACACATTTTTTATGGATGAAATTGCACTTCAAAGAAAGATATTTTCTTATTTTTATTGTAGGTACAACAAATGTTGGAAGTTGAGCAATATGGAGGAGACTTAGAGCAAAGGACCATGCAGGAGACTAATGCCAAAGCACTAGACCCCTGGGTGCCTAGGTGTCAGTCTCAACTTGGCAACCTGAAGGGTTATCACAGTGCCTGGGACCCCAAGTTCTGTTTTGCAAACCTAGAGACTGACGCCTAAGTGCCAGCCTTTGGGTGCCTAAGCGCCAGTAACGGCCTGAGACAGTTATGAGTAGTTCAACCACCTGTCATGGGAAGTTTTGCGGATGGCTAAGGGGGGTAATATGCTTTATGTTTAAAACTATATAAGATTTATGTAAGGAAAAAACATGATGATTGATGAAAGTTAGGGTTATATTGAGTATTTTAGGGAGAATTGAGTGGTAAAGTAAGGAGAATGTTGTGTGTGTTGTAGAGTTTTGTTCCTTCTTCTTCTTCTTGTGTTGAGGAGAGGGAAAGATGAGCTACA
Organism: Phalaenopsis hybrid cultivar; assembly: GCA_002079205.1. Lineage (NCBI taxonomy): Eukaryota > Viridiplantae > Streptophyta > Magnoliopsida > Asparagales > Orchidaceae > Phalaenopsis > Phalaenopsis hybrid cultivar. The sequence goes on from JXCR01120617.1 coordinate 27,105, forward strand.
ACCAGAGAAGCATTTGGTGGACCATCTTCAGGTTGATGTAAATGGGAGGAAGAAATGTGATTGTGTCTTCATTTGTTATATTTTCTTAAACACAACATTTAGTGAAATTCTCTTATTTTCAAATGAATCTTTGTAGATGTTCTTCATGCTTTTTAAGTAGTACTCCTTTCTTTACCTTGTGATGATTGACTAGGATGTGTAGGAGTACAAAATATTTTCAAAATTATTTTCTTAATTACTTAACATAATGATTAACCTTCAGATTTTCATTTACTTTTTATTCCGACCAAGTGAAATGTTAAAATGTGTTGTGAACCATAATGACTCGGGAGAGCTATGGTAAAATAAACTAGGCTAGTTACGTTGAACTATGGAGTATAGGTGGATATGGTTTGTAGTGAGATGCAAATGTTAGAGAAATATTCTTTGACGGGTTAAAAATGAGATTTAAGAAGTTAAATTCATTTTAACCAATCATTTTTATGCACTCGGAAAGGGGTAAAAAGAGAGTTGCTCTTATTTTTGACTGGATAGATTTATAATTAACATTTTACATTTCATATACTTACTTAAATCATTTCAAGGAAGGCTAAATTTATAACTTAATATTCATCAGTCCAATTAGGTTAAGTTGGACTTTTATAATATTTCAACTTTAAAATTATTTGTGATACAGCTGGATTAGTTTGTAGAACATTAATATAATCTAAATTCCAGGCTAGACCCGAAACTAGTAGCCTAGAAATTTTCATAAGTTTAATTCCCCCGTTCTTTATGGGATCAACAGTTCAGACTAAAAAATTGACATTAATGATATGACACATATACTAGCATGAGCCTCCAGAGTGTGAGTGCTCCTCAAAGCTGGTATTAAGTTTTTGACACAGTTGTTGGGGAACGATGGTGATTTACTTTAGGAAAATTTTAGTTGAACTTCTAGGTCTGAGACTTGGAAAACCTTTAGTTTTAATTGCTTGTATTTAAATTATTTTTATTGTAAATAAAAACAAGAAAAACCAAAAATATTTTTGTTTGATTGTGTGTGAATCTTACCTATTAGATTCTCTAGTTTGTGTATATGTAATGCAGGACCTACAGGAATTGCACCATACGGTTCTTAACTAGAGAGAACTTTTAAGTAAATCAGAAAACAAATAGGCTTGAACTACACATAGGAGAGATAACGAACAACCCAAATAGTAACTTAGAAATTTAGGAATCAACCCATGGACCAATTCATGATGCTCATAGACCATTAAGAAACTATGCTAGCTCTATGACAGATGAAATTCACTTAAGCATTCAAACCTCTATCGTAGAAGCTAATACATTCAAACTGAAACCTGTTATCATTCAAATGACACAGAAAAACCAGTTTGAGGGAACCCCATTTAAGGTTCCTAACTTACTCTTAGCAAGTTTCTTAGAAATCTGCACCACATTCCACTATAATGGTGTATCCAATGATGTTGTTTAGGTTTAGATTTTCTCATTCTCCTTGAGGGACAAAGAAAAAATGTGGTTAAACTCATTAGCATCTAGATCAATTAGGAAGTGGAGTGAGTTAGATCAGAAATTTATAGCTAAATATTTTTCACCGTAAAAAAATAGTTAAACTTAGGAATGATATGAAATGAGGAATCTCCAATTCATCTTTTTTTGAAGTGCAAGTTTACTAATGAGGTTTGGAGACAGATTTATCTCTTATAATTGGAATTCTATTGATGGTATTTGTGCTTAGTTGAAGAAACAAGGTCGTGCCTTCTTTTCTATTGTACCCATGATTGTTTTATGGTTTCTTTAGATCACTAGAAATAATGTTAAACATAATTATATCATTCCTAATAGTGAAGATGCTTGTGTTATGATTACTAGGTTTACTTTAAATGATTATCTCATCACAACTTTAAAAAGAAGCTGGGAAGTAAGCTTGTTAATTTATTTTCTAAGTTCAACCTTAATTTTCCTAGAGTGACTAATAATGTGCTTAACAAGGTAAGGTCAAGCCTACTACTCCTTATATCAAAATTTGTGTTGACAGAAGCTGGAAGGATGATACGGTTGGGGTTGATGGTGTTTGTAGAGATTGTTTTGGATCGGTGACCTTCTATTTCAATTTCTCCTTTTGTTGATGAAGCTGATGTTACGGTGTTTGGATTGATGCTTGCTAAAAGGTTTGGTTGAAAGTAAAAATGGGTTTGTTAATTTTTTGGACTTGTTGCAGGAATAATGTTGATTGGTATTGGAGTATTATGTTGCAAATGAAAGGACTGTTGATTTTGCTGGAAGGATGAACATTAATTGGTTGCATACTAATAGAGAAGAAAATGGGGTTACTGACCAGGGGAAAATATGTTGAGATTTTCATACTTATTTTATACTATTTTTGATAATATTGCACTTTAAAGAAAGGTAACATAATTTTTCTAGAGTGACTAATAATGTGCTTAAGCCTAATACTCCTTATATCAAAATTTGTGTTGACAGAAGCTGGAAGGATAATACAGATGGGGTTGATGATGTTTGTAGAGATTGTTTTGGATCGGTAACCTTCTATTTCAATTTCTCCTTTTGTTGATGAAGCTGATGTTGCAGTGTTTGGATTGATGCTTGCTAAAAGGTTTGGTTAAAAGTACATTATACTAGAAATGGATTTGTTAATTTTTTGGACTTGTTGCAGGAATAATGTTGATTGGTATTGGAGTATTATGTTGCAAATGAAAGGAATTTTGATTTTGTTGGAAGTATGAATTAATTGGTTGCATACTAATAGAGAAGGAAATGGGGTTACTGACCAGAGGAAAATATGTTGAGATTTTCATACCTACTTTATACTGTTTTATGATTTCTTTAGATCACTAGAAATAATGTTAAACATAATTATATTGTTCCTAATAGTGAAGATGCTTGTGCTATAATTATTAGGTTTACTTTGAAATGATTATCTCATCACAACTTTAAAAAGAAGCTGGGAAGTAAGCTTGTTAATTTATTTTCTAAATTGAACCTTAATTTTCCTAGAGTGACTAATAATGTGCTTGACAAGGTAAGGTCAAGCCTAATACTCCTTATATCAAAATTTGTGTTGACAGAAGCTGGAAGGATGATACGGCTGGGGTTGATGGTGTTTGTAGAGATTGTTTTGGATCGGTGACCTTCTATTTCAATTCCTCCTTTTGTTGATGAAGCTGATGTTGCGGTGTTTGGATTGATGCTTGCTAAAAGGTTTGGTTGAAAGTATATTATACTAGAAATGGATTTGTTAATTTTTTGGACTTGTTGCAGGAATAATGTTGATTGGTATTAGAGTATTATGTTGCAAATGAAAGGATTGCTGATTTTGCTAGAAGGATGAACATTAATTGGTTGCATACTGATAGAGAAGGAAATGGGGTTACTGACCAGAGAAAAATATGTTGAGGTTTTCATACCTATTTTAAACTGTTTTTTATGATATTGCACTTTAAAGAAAGGTATTTTTGATATTTTGCTACAGGAATTATGAATTAGAGTCATTGGAGCAAAAAGATGCAAAAATGAGCGAATTTGGAGTGGAAAGGACCAAAATGCGCAGAATTGAACTAGGGCGCCGACGACGCCATCGACCCCGCCGACGACGCCATCGACCCTGCCGACGACGAGATTTTCCCGAGACTCCAGAATTAATTCATTATGAAGGTCCGCTGACGGCGTCCTCGAGGCTGCCGACGGCGAGGTCGGCAGTTATGCCCAATCAGGCTTTGGATAAGGCTAAATTTTGAAGGTATGCTTAGGCAACTATTGGGAAAGCTCATCCATAACTTTAAAAGAAGATTTTGGCCAAAAATTAGAGAGGTCCTGGATGTTAGAAATGTAATTTAATGAATTAATTCTGGATGCTAGAAAATTTGATCTAGCAAGGCTAGGCTAGATCAAATCAATTAATTTAAAACTTTATTTATGCATTTACTTATAGTATTTAACATATCTTTAAGATGGATGCTAGTCTTATCCTTGCTAAAAGCCCAAACCTAGCTTATAACATTAGTTGACTAGGCCAGAATCCCCATATCTCATTCGTTGTCTTCTTTTTCTTCAACTCTTGTCCAAATCCCTAAAGAGAATAGCATTTCTCCCTCCATTCAAGCAAGCATGAACAAAGGGTCTCTCTTCATCCATGCAAGCATGATGAATCTCTTCTCTTCTCTTTATTTAAGTTTTCCGTCTTTCTTATTATTTTTGATATACTAAACACCAACATTCAAACCTCTCTCTCAATTTCTCACTAAGCCAAAAAAATTCATTTATTTGGGTAAGGGAGAGAGGGAGTGTTTTAAGGAAAGCTTAGGTTAGGGTTTCTTGTAAGGGAGTGAGGGAGAGTGTGAGGAAAGCTTATGTTAGGGTTTCAAGTAAAAGAGTGAGGGATAGTGTGAGAGGCTTTTGAATTATGGAATTTTCTGCCTAGGAAAAAAGAGGGGGAGAAAAATTAGAGTGTGAAAATTTGGCCTAGGGAAAAAGAAGGAGAGAGGTTTAAGTGGTAAAACACTCAAACTAGGGAGAAAGAGGGAGAGAGAGGTTTGAATGGTAAAATTTTTTGCCTAAGGAAAAGAGGGGGAAAGAGATGTTTGATTGCCAAAATATTTGGCTAGGGAGAAAGAGGGAGAGAGGGTTTTCATTGGTGAAATTTTTGGCCTAGGGAGAAAGAGGAAGAGAGAGGTTTAAGTGGTGAATTTTTTGGTTTAGTGGGAAATTAAAAGAGAGGTTTGAATGGTGGGGTTTAGTATGGCATAAATAACAAGAAAGAAGGAAAACTTCAATAAAGAGAAGAGAAGAGATTCATCTTGCTTGCATGGATGATGAGGGACCCTTTTTTCATGCTTGCTTGAATGGAGGGAGAAATGCTCTTCTCTTTAGGGATTTGGCCAAGAGTTGATGAAAAAGAAGATGAGGGATGAGATATGGGGATTTTGGCCTAGTCAACTAATGTTATAAGCTAGGTTTGGGTTTTTAGCAAGGCTAAGACTAGGATCCATCTTAGCGATATGTTAAATAATACAATTAAATGGATAAATAAAGTTTTAAATTAATTGATTTGATCTAATCAACGATATTAAGGAGATGTCAAGAATTGTTTGGATCAACTCTTATTGGAGATAAACATAAGGCATAAGACCAATCAAGTGCATAAGGCCGATAATGGGTATGGTTAACTTAGTCCAACATGAGTACAATTTGGACTAGCGTAGGTGGCAATTAAGTGTTTTACAAACATTGATGCTAATATCATGCTTGGAATAATTTACATTCATTCAAGAATATTTCTTAAAAGTAAAAAAAAAAAATCTCAGTAGCTATTTTTCAACTATGATCTCTAGTATTACATTCTCAACTATTCAGCCAATTAAAGATCCTCAAATAAGATCATTTTCACTTCTCTCTAATCATACATTTTCCAAGTTATTTTATGACAAGATTTAGAAGTGGCATCCTTGCCAACATGTAAGGTGATGGGCAGGATTCCATTCGAATTCAGATATCATAGGAGCATCTCAACCTGCTTTAAACAAAATAACTTTAAATAGCTATAGTAACAATCACATGTGATGTATCATACATAGGCGTTGACAAAAGTTCATTGAGCCAAAGCCTACTTTTTAATGCCCACTCTTTTGCTTTTAATTATTCAATAGTCATCCAACTATATCAAATTGCTTAAACTCTTTCTCTTACTCGTTTCCAATTGATCAATCTTTAATACTAGCATATAATCCATCAATATTTCCTCAAAAATCAACTGATAGAACCTTGATCAAAAT
>JXCR01120617.1:39989-52173 GCA_002079205.1 Phalaenopsis hybrid cultivar
TATATATATATATATGTATGTATATATATGTATGTATATATATATATATGTATGTATATATATGTATGTATATATATATATATGTATGTATATATATGTATGTATATATATCTATATATATGTATGTATATATATGTATGTATCTATATATATATATGTATGTATATATATGTATGTATGTATATATATATGTATGTATATATATGTATGTATATATATATATGTATGTATATATATGTATGTATATACATACATATATACATATATACATGTATGTATATACATACATATATACATTACATATATACATACATATACATACATACATATATACATATATATACATACATACATAGATACATATATATATACATACATACATACATATATACATATATATATATACATACATACATACATATATACATATAGATATATACATACATACATACATACATACATACATACATATATATATATATATATAATTGATTAGTAATATTTCGAACCAAAACGAGCCGAACACGAACGAACAAATATTTCTTCGTGTTGTTCGTGTTCGGTTCATTAAGTTAGCAAACAAGCTGAACACGAGCTGTTCGTAAACAACAAGCCTGTTTGACAGCCATATTTACATGAATGCCACCCAATTCTTATGTATTTATATAGTTAAAATTTATTATTTATTTATAGTTGTACCTTACTCCATAAATCTTGATGAAAAATGAATTAAAATAATTTCAAAAGCATTATAAATCAAATTTTTTACCTGCCGCCCAGTTCTTATGTATTTAGATATAACACAAATACTTTATTTCTTACAATTATACAACACAAAATTTTCATATCATATAAAAATTTCTCATATTTAACTTTTAAAAAGTGAAATATGTCTTTTTAAGCCGTGATAAGATGAGAGGTAAATTGAAATTTATGTATTAGATATGCAAATACATAGAAATCGAGTGTTTTGCATGTAAATATTCCTTTTAAGATAAAACATTTATTTCAAAAAAATAAATGATTTTTTTCTCCANAATGTCAAGCTGGCTTGTCGTTCGCGAACAGCTTGTGTTCGGCTCGTTCGTTAAGAAACGAACACGAACAGTGACATCAAGAACAATTTCAAACACGAGCTTATTTCAAACAAACTAAATTTCAAACAAACAAAACACGAACACAAGCTCTGTTCGTTCGCGTTCGGTTTTACACCCCTATGTCTGAATAATTTGGCTCGATTTTTATAAATTGAAATCATGTGCCCGATTTATGTATTATTTGTTAGTGCGGCCCATAAGATATTACAACCTTGGGTTGCAATTTTGAGATAATTATATGAGGACATNATTCCCGTTCGATTCGTTTACACCCCTATTGCCCATTACTCTCGTTCCGTTCATATTTTTATTTATATGAGAGAACAATTTAATTTTTTATTCCTCCTAAAATATTCATTTTATAGCTTCTAATATATCACTTCACTATTTGTTGCTAAGATACTCCTGACAACAAATCTATCACAAGCCAAACGACTCTCCCTCTCTCCGTCCCTGNATTTGGCTCGATTTTTATAAAGTGAAATCATGTGCCCGATTTATGGATTATTTGTTAGTGCGGCCCATAAGATATTACAACCTTGGGTTGCAATTTTGAGATAATTATATGAGGACATAAAAAAGTGCTATTTACAAATCAACGACTCGTATGATTTTTTGAGCTACCCAATCTATGAGTTGAGGTTTTATATGAGTTTTGATATTTAATTGTGCATTTAAAAAATGAATAAAAGAGGGTGCTTTATTTGTAAATAATATAGTTTCAGGCACGAGCCAAATAACAAATTAAGGTTCAACACCCTAAAATGTGCATTGAGTGTGATTGTGCCGCCAGCAAATGAACGGGCCTTCCAAATTAGAGACCACAAACCAGAGAAAAAAAAAAGAGAAACAAGACAAAAATGTAAGTGAAAAGATATAAAGGAAACGAAAAAAAAAATGAATAGCCTCTCACTTTCCAAGAGAGTCCTCTCATTTAAGACTCTCATCCGGGATGAGCAAACAAAGACTCTCCTCCATGACGAGCAAACATAACCTCTCATCTGGGACGAACAAATAAAGACTCTCATCAGGGACGAGCAACAAAGCCTCCCTCCAGGACGAGCAAACAAAGCCACTTCTACGGCATGAGCGAACAAAGGCTCTCCTCCGGCACAAGTTAATCGATCCATCAAACACAATGTCTAAAAAACTTAACCAATAATAATATTCTCATTAAAGATCAACGGAATGACGGGTAAAAAACTTCCAGCTAATGGTTCATGAAAAATTATATTGTGCNAATTGAATAGCCTCTTTCACTTTCCAAGAGAGTCCTCTCATTTAAGACTCTCATCCGGGATGAGCAAATAAAGACTCTCCTCCGTGACGAGCAAACAAAACCTCTCATCCGGGACGAGCAAATAAAGACTCTCATCAGGGACGAGCAACAAAGCCTCCCTCCAGGACGAGCAAACAAAGCCACTCCTACGGCATGAGCGAACAAATGCTCTCCTCCGGCACAAGTTAATCGATCCATCAAACACAATGTCTAAAAAACTTAGCCAATAATAATCTTCTCATTAAAGATCAACGGAATGACGGGTAAAAAACTTCCAGCTAATGGTTCATGAAAAATTATATTGTGCACTAATGAATTTTTTTCATTCTTATCACTGGTTCCCCTCCAAGAAGTAAAAAATTTAGGAGCTTTATGTATTGTCAGAAAATATCACCTCGTTGAGCTAGAATAAACCATCGCCGGAGGCGCGCAANCTGCACTAATGAATTTTTTTCATTCTTATCACTGGTTCCCCTCTAAGAAGTAAAAAACTTAGGAGCTTTATGTATTGTCAGAAAATATCACCTCGTTGAGCTAGAATAAACCATCGCCGGAGGCGCGCAAGTAGATATTTTCCTCTTTTTGGTTGGCCACACACTCTCTTAGGTCGGCCTCCTTGGGTCGGCCCCCCTAGTTCGGTCATCCAGCTCCAACCGGCCACCCAACGTCGACACGCCCCAACGCTTCAGAATGACAAAATGACCAAAATATCCTATACCACTCACCTTAAAGCAAATGTATTATTGTAATATTATTTTTCTCATCATCATCTTCTATAAATATAGGACCTTTGACGTGTGTAAAAAGGTGGGCTCTCTCGCTCCACAAATTCACATTGTAATATTATTTGTGTAGAATAAAAAAAGGCCAAAGAGTCCGGAGCACCGGGGTAATTTTTTCCTTATCTCAATCTTTTTATCCTTCGCTGAGATTCTACGCTTTATTCATTGTGCACAAACCAAAGCATAGATTTGAGTTCAACATATGTAAATAACAACAAGATTTTTTAAATTAACAAATCAAAAAAAAAAAAAAATCAACATGTGATATAAACAATTCTTGAAAACAAACATGTATAANTCCAACGCTTCAGAATGACAAAATGACCAAAATATCATATATCACTCACCTTAAAACAAATGTATTATTGTAATATTATTTTTCTCATTATCATCTTCTATAAATATAGGACCTTTGACGTGTGTAAAAAGGTGGGCTCTCTCGCTCCATAAATTCACATTATAATATTATTTGTGTAGAATAAAAGCGGCCAAAGAGTCCGGAGCACCGGGGTAATTTTTTCCTTATCTCAATCTTTTTGTCCTTCGCTGAGATTCTACGCTTTATTCATCGTGCACAAACCAAAGTATAAATTTGAGTTCAACATATGTAAATGACAACAAGATTTTTTAAATTAACAAATCAAAAAAAAAAAAAAAATCAACATGTGATATAAACAATTCTTAAAAACAAACATGTGATATAATCATATAACCCATGCCAACAAAATAGCAAATAAATAAAGTCAAATTAAATTATGTAAGACTAATAACTTAACTATAAAAACATAAAAAATTTTAAAATGATTCTTATTGTTTGCGTAAATATTTAAATGAAAGGGGGAGCTGATCCATAAGGAACTGAGCCCACCCATCGAAGTGCGGAAGTGGTGAATTGAGCCTACTCGCCGAAGCGACTGAACTAATCCCACCGACCAAAGAGGTTGAATTTAGTTTTTAAGTGAAGGAAGTTGAAGCGAAGCAACATCAACAAAGCCGACTAACAGAAGAAACCAAAATGACTAATGGGGACATCTATTGATCCCTCATTAAGAACGACATGGGGTAATTAAAACATAAGTCTTTTAAAGGTGTTAGAGATGATGGCCGCACCAACCATATCTATCAACTTTCATTAAGGGGTCTGTCAAGCATCTAGAGCCCGAGTCTTTTAAAGTACCAAACAAACTTTGGTGGATACCAAAAGTGTATCTCGTGGGCCGGAGTTTAAATTTTTTTTTAAAAAAAAATTATGATTGTGTCCGATGTCTGCACAGAATAAACGCTTCAGAAATAGCTGTCCATAAATTCCAAATATTCCTTTTTTTTTTCTTCCTTGAGATGGTCAATTGAAAGTGACCTCAAAATCTCAATCAGATCTTGAATTATAGTTCCTAATCTTAGGTGGATTCATTAATGGTCTAATAAAGCTCATTACACCCTCATTAGATGCTGTTGAAAATGACGCTTCAAAATAAATAAATAAATACACACATTGTATTTTATATTTTACAATACTCTCAAAATTAATTTGATAGAATATAATAAAACAATTCACCATTATTTAAATTCAAAAACTATTGTAGAAGTTCATCCGGATTTTGATTTCTATAAATTTAAGATTGGAATATAATAAATTCAAGTTCATTTTGGGAGAAGATTGACTAAAATACTACAAATATATGGAACTAACTAAAATTTGAAACCCTTTAGCTCATGTTGCTAACTAATACTCCACTCTTAATACGACATTGTCGCCTTTTATAAGTTTCTCCATGTCCGTCGACCAATGTCCGCCTTGACTAACATAAATATATTAGTTGATTGATGTTATTAGATTTGTTGTGCTATAATAAAATATGAATTCAACAACATCAATATTAAGATATCATGTCTAAAAAAACTAATATAGATGTTTTGAAATATGTTCCAATGAAAAATTCTTATTAGTGGTCAAATTTTTATTATATTTTTTTTTTTTTCAAAATTGTTGTGATCAATTAGTTGTTGTTCTGTCAAGGCCATTGATCAAATTATTACTGCCCGATCAATTTTATGCAATCATCATCACTCAATTTTTGTTATTCAATTGTTATCATCTAATTGTCATAGCTTAACCATCATCACATGACGAATGCTGCCTACAAGGTATCATCATTCAATTTATCTCTAGTATTCACCATTTCAATTAGAAGTGACCAAATTTGTGCTAATTAATACAACAAAATCTCATTATCTTTTTGTACGTGATCAATGAAGGTAGCATTTGGCTAAAATTTAAAGGCAATTAGCATGAATCTCAAAGCATTTCTTTAGCAAGAAACATTCAAACTCGAATTAAAAATCATCCAAAATTTCAATTTCGGTAAACATGCTGTCAAACTGACCAACTCGATGGGACATACCTAATGACCTCAAAATTCTCCCAATCAGAGTCAAATCAAGCCTAAATAAAATCATTAAACCACTTTTTAAGCTTTTGGTGTCTAATCGGATTGTCAAATAGATTTTAAATCTCACAAACTTATTGTCAAATATAGTGTCTCAATAAGACAAATCCAACGAGCCCAAATTCACTCAATTCTAACATACTTAAGGCATTTGCATTTTCTACGAGCTGACACTACAACCTCTGTCCAGAACATTCATAGTGAACAACTGACTTTATAGCAATTGATTATGACCTTCACAACTCACTACGACTATTATTGTTGTCTTGTTGAAAACATCAATATTATAATTCTATCTTCTCTAATTCAAAAGGAGAATGAGCCTCTATAATTGCAATTCCTTTTGTGGATTATTTTAATTAGGCTAGACCCCATGAATTTTCCCTTTCAAGGGTTTTCCACATAAAAATTATAGTGTCTCCTCTATTTACTTTACTTTTATTTGTGTATATATTAGATCTTTGTTCTCGTCTAGTGCTAAGACGTTAACTTATGACCCTACAACCATGAATCTACAAACCTGCATAACTTTTCTATCTGGAGGACAAGTAAAATTTTGTAATCTCATTTACAAAGCAACCATTTTAACTAGTATAGATTCAATAAATTTCTTTTTTCCAAATTTTCTACAAAAACATATTTTATTTTTTATTTTTTTAAATTACTTTTTTTTTTGTGCGAGACCATCTCATAAAGCTAAGATAAAGTTTTTTTATTAATCAAAATATTTTCTATTTTTGTCTGTATATAATTTAAAAAAAAAATTGAAATAGGCCTTATATATGTTCATAATAATTTTACTCAGTTTCCTAAAGTTAGTGAGTCAAATATAAATATAAATTTTTAATTCATTTGCTTAACAAATAGAACTGAAAATTGTTAGCGTTGGAGTCTGATCCCTCCTCCCGTTTCGCGAATCGGCGCCAGCGCTCCCGTGAACCGTCGATCCCGCTCCAGCTCTTCCGATCGTGAAAGGTCGTGATCTCTCGTTCGCGTCTCCCGCCTCTTCAGTCACGCACCAACCGCTCCCGTTTTCCTATGTTGTGAAGCGTAGCATTCCTTCGCTCCCTCCTGTTCGTGATGAAAGACTTCGGATGGCTCTCCTTCAGTTTTAGAAGTCACGTTTTGAGTTCTTCTTCGATTTCATGGGGACAGAGGAAGATTTCCTCTGGATAGAGGAAATAAAAGGCAAGCAGCAGTTCCTTTCGGTGAAGGAAGAAGAAAGAAGAAGAAGATTGTTCTCCCTTGGCTTCTTCTTGGTAGTTTGTGGCAGAAAAGAAATTGGGTTTATTTCTCTCGTAAGTTTATCTTCTTTAGTATATCTCGGTGTATAATTTCTTCAGTGTATCTCGGTGTAGAGAAAGAAGAAAAGAGATAGAAGAAGAGAGAGATTTCTCTTGTAAGTCGAGGTGACAGACTGATGTAAATTCCTCAAGTAGTAAAATCCTCTGCAACTCCGTCGACATAGACAAATTTGTCGAACAACATAAATCTGTGCGTTCTTTTCTGATGTAATTTTCTCGTTCTACTTTTTCGCTTCATCGATAATTCTCCTGTTTGATTTATATATATATCACATCAACTGACTATTGTATATTTATATCTTCTCTAAAAAAAACTATTATCAGAGCTTTGTTCGGATCTCACGAAGAATGATAGCTGCATATGAAGTAAAGGTTTCAGGGATCGAGAAATTTTGATGGCACAGATTTTGGTTATTAGAAAATGCAGATAGAGGACTACCTCTATGGAAAGAAATTTTATCTTCCGTTATGGAGGAAAAGAACTGAAAGGATGGATGAGGGTGAATGGAATTTGTTGGGTCGACAAGTTCTGGAGGTTATTCGATTGACCCTATCGAGGTCCGTTACACACAACGTCATCAAGGAGATGACGACTGCAGATCTCATGGCAGCCCTATTAGGTATATATGAAAAACCATCAGCAAATAACAATGTGTACTTGATGAAGAAGTTATTTAATTTGAAGATGGCGGAAAGTGTTTATATTGCTCAACACCTGAATAATTTCAATACTATCACAAATCAATTGTCGTATGTTGAAATTGATTTTGATGATGAGATACGTGCGCTGATATTGTTGGCATCGTTGCTAAATAGTTGAGATGCTATGAGGATGACAGTTAGCAGTTCTGCAAGTAAATCTAAACTGAAATGTAATGATATTTGTGGTTTGATTTTAGCTGAGGAGGTTCGCTGAAAAGATTGTTGTGAGATCTCAGGTACAAGTTCGATACTGAATGTTGATTTCAGAGGGAGATGATATGATATGAACTTAAATAGAGGGAGATCAAAATCAAAGGCTGGTCAACAGACAACCTGCTGGAATTGTGGTAAGGTTGGCCACATAAGGAGGAATGCAGGAATCCCAAGAATATGAAGAATGATAGCCTAAATGTGGTACCTGAAGAAGTACATGATGCACTATTACTGACAGTTCTTAGTTCTGTTGATGATAGAAGTGAAGAGAAGAGTGGGTCCGATGCACCCATTTCTATTATTCCACAGAGAGATAGTGGAGAACCATAGAGTTATGAAAAAATCTTGCAAGATGAAAATTCAAGCAAGTGAGAGCTGACAGAACTTCCACCAGGGAAGACATTACAATACAAGTGGGTGTACCAGGTGAAGGCTGAGTTTGATAGTAGTAAGAGGTACAAGATTAGACCAGTTGAAAAATGCTTTCAGCTGATGCAGGATATTACCCTTGTAGTGGGAGTTTCAAGCAGAGACAAGAGTAATCCAGAAAATAGCTTGGAGGTGCAAGACTATTTGCACTCTGCTGATATGTTGACCGAGGGTGTTACTCTTGAGAAACTGAAGTTGTGCACAGCTTCTGTTGGTCTTCTGAAGTGAAGACACAGACTTTGAGTTGCAGAGGTGCAGAGTTCATGATGGAAGATTCTTGGTGCAGGATACATGTTGAAAAAAAGAGTGACACCGCCTGTGGAGGAAGTTAGTTTGAGGAATGAGATGTTGTAGCTTGTGTATCAGTCTCCAAGTGGGAGATTGTTAGCGCTGGAGTCTGATCCCTCCTCCCATTTCACGAATCGGTATCAGCGCTCCTGCGAATCGCCGATCCTGCTCCCTCTCTTCCAATCGCAAAAGGTCACGATCTCTCATTCGCGCCTCCCGCCTCTTCAGTTGCGAGCTAATCGCTCCCGCCTTTCTATGTTGTGAAGCATAGCAGCCCTTCGCTCCCTCTCGTTCGTGATAAAAGGCTTCGAACGACTCTCCTTCAGTTTTAGAAGTCACGTTTTGAGTTCCTCTTCGATTTCCTCGGGATAGAAGAAATAATGTGCAAACAGTAGTTTCCTTGAGATGAAGGAAGAAGAAAGAAGAAGAAGATTGTTCTCCCTTGACTTCTTCTTGGTGGCTTGTGACAGAAGAGAAATTGAATTTATTTCTCTCGTAAGTTTATCTTCTTCGGTGTAGAATTTCTCCAGTGTATCTCGGTGTAGAGAGATAAGAAAAGAGAGAAAATCCTCTTGTAAGTCGAAGTGATCTACTGATGTAAGTTCCTCAAGTAGTAAAATCATTTGTAACTCCGTAGACGTAGACAAATTTGTCAAACCACGTAAATCTGTGTTCTTTTTTGATGTGATTTTTTTCGTTCTATTTTTTTGTTTCATCGATCGTTCTCTTGTTTGATTTATATATATATATATCACATCAACTGGTTGGTGTATATCTATATCTTCTTGCAAATATATTTATATTTATTGAATTTAGATTAATTTGCATTAAAAGATTTATTTGTTTCTTGTCATTTTCAAAACCGCTAATAAAAATTGGTCGTGGAGACTCTCGCCCCAATAAATTTGACTTTTTTATTTCATGGGAAACATTTACTAATACGATGTAAGTCTCATTAACATGTTAGTTGAGAATTTTGGCTTATAATGAGATTACAGTTCAATATCTTTTCCATGCGATATGCATGTACTTAAGACTTAATCCGTTCAAAGTCTTCATTTATTAATAATAATAATAATAATAATAATAATAATTTATACACCTCCAATAAATTATCATCATCTTATGTGAATCTTGAGACATGACAAATATCGAGATGATTTTTTCAATAATAAATGTTCAACTATTGATAAAATGTCATTTAGGGCTCTGATTTCAGCAAACTTATTGTCCTGACCAACTATACTAGACAAACCCAATGATATCAGAATTGGTCAATTCCAAGTTGAATCGAGATCAGATCAAGTCACTAAATCACTTTTAGCAGCTTTCCAAACATATTTGGGAGATCAAAGTAATGTCAAATATGATGGGCCTATCGTCTATCGAGTGCCTCGATAAAATTAATCCAACGAGCCCAAGATGAATCAATTTTTGCAATTTACTCTTTTTCTAAAAAATATTTATCCTAATAATAATAATTGGTCTCATGTAATAATTGTCAAGCTGACATTAATAAATAATATAATTTACAGTAATCTGATTTGGCATCCAAAAGTCTCGCCAGTGGACGGCAATGCCCACAGCAGCATTAGATTACCAAAGTTTGAAATTAATTTTATTATTTGACGTGAATTTCAATATTTTTTTTTAAATAAAAAATATTTTTAGAGTTTAATTAAATATTATTCAAGACCACAATTTTAATAAGTTTATGGTCAAATTGATTATCTCGATTAGACAAACCCAAAGCTATAAAAATTGAGGTTCTGAAAATCAAATCTTACAATAAAAGGTAGATGTTCAAGTTCAAAGATTGAATTGGGGTTGAACCGTGATTCAAACGGATGACGTACTAACTTAAAAATTTATTAAATGTGACAAAAATTATGTAATGTGAAAAAAAAAAAAATTTAAAACACAATGATTTCTTTTAAACTCATGATGTTTTATGTACACTGTGCACAGACAAGTGTTGTACTTGACATAGTGTTGTTACTCTTCTTTTTCTTCACTGTGGGACAATGTTCTGTATTTATAATTACACATTTATAATGAATTATTTTAGCTAGACTAGACCCTGTGATTTTTTTTCTCTTTTTGAAGTTTATACGTAAAAAGTCTGTTTGTCCTCTCCTACCACTTCTATATTAGCTACATATGTTAGATCTTCGTGCAACGTTAAGACGTTAAATAATTACTCTGTCACCACAAATCTTCCAACACACAACAAAAACTAATATAAATTCATTATTTTTTATTTTAAGAGGACTATAACTTACAGAAATTAATCAAACTTTATATTATATTTAATTTGGAATAAATTCAATAAGTAAAAGTATAGCTCTTTTCTTTTTATTCTTTTTATAAGAAATGACTTGCACGTAAGGGTCGGCACAAAACAATAAATATGTCCAAGCCATTTTTTCTTAAAGAGCCGCTCAGGTAGTTGGCCGTGTGAAGAACGTGCTGCCGCCCATCCATCAAAACCTACCCGGCCCATCATTTGAAGAAGATGAAGGGCTAGGATTAGCTTGGCTTAATTAAAAGAAACAATTCTTTTATTTAATTTTGCATTTTCTCAAGATAATTTTTATATTATCATAAAATATGGATGTTTGCGTTCGGTATTTTATTTATTTATTTATTTTTATTTTTATTAATTTTCTTAGTGAATGAAATACATTTCTTCATGTATAAGTTGATGGCACGAAAATATTAAAAGCATAAATATAAAATTTTAAATGTGAGATACGTAAATACATAATTTTATAATTATTTTCTATGTATGTAAAATAGTCATGCTTTTCTTAATATGTAATTTTATTCCGGCTATTTTTTGAAACATTTATGATTGTTAATAAATAATATAATTTTAAACTGTCATGTTAACCTATTTTCGAGAAAAATATATTACGTAGAGTTACGTGCGTAGTCCAATGAAATCAAACCACACACGTGAAGGTGAGAAAAGAAAATCAGCCCAGTAACACAGAGAAATATTCATCTCGTGTTATTCAGGCGTTATTGTTTGATATATTATTTTGTTATTATAACACAAAAAATATTTCCAGAACACAATAACACATTAATAACATACAATAACACATGAATAACACGGGGAGAATATTCTCTTGTGATACATATCGATTTTTTTTTTTTTGCGTGATTTCATTGAATTCTGCAGGCAACTCTACTTGCGGAGTCCTACAGAATTCTGATGTAATATTTTTTCATTTTTCAGGGATTTAATTTTCAACAAAAAATACATGAGTTTAAACATTTACTAATTTTACTTTGAAAAAAAATATTTACATAGATAGCGATTAATTCTAATCAATATATATAAAATCAACACTTCCACTTTTACATATCTTATTTATATATTAAATATATATTAAAATCTTAANGAGTACGGTCCACTAGGGTAATTGCCCATTAGCGTTGTAAGAAAAACTCGTTGTTCGTGAACAGTTTGTGTTTGGTTCATCAATGAGTTTGTGTTCGATTCGTTCGATAAATAAACGAGGCGAACGTGAACAATTTTTTTTCGTTCGATTAGTTAAACGAACCAAACACCAACAGTGATGCATTCGTTCGTGTTTGAATCGTTATTGTTCGAAATATAAAATAATTTAAAATA
>JXCR01120617.1:79355-106265 GCA_002079205.1 Phalaenopsis hybrid cultivar
TATCATCAAAAAATATACATAAAAGGCTTATAAAACAAGCACTAAAAATATGTTATTTTGAGGTGGATCAAAACTCCATAACATATTCAATTTTCACTCTAGCCGCCTAAAGAAACTGGGTCAAGTTTTTTGCTGGGAAACTAAATATATGAGTAATTGTGGATCAGGTTAAGTTTTTTGAGCCATTGCTGGGAAGGAATAGTTGATTTGACTTAAATAAACTTTTAGTCAAACTAATTAGACTTAGACTTGAAANGTTTGATCTAATATCACTTGGAGATTAGCTAAGACATAAACATAATTGAACTTTAACATTTATAAAACACTACAAGCTCAAACCTAATTGAAGGGTAGGAGTGTGAAATCCCTTTAACTCTGCAAGTACACTCTCCATGGATATCTTATAGTTCATTTGGACTTACTTCAATGTGTTGAATATAAATCATCCTTAAGCATAAGGATACACCAAGATATGCTTTAAGATCTTTTTTTAATTAAGTTAAATAATGAAAATCCCTGTCACAACTTAACCTAAGTTAAACCCAACGTTCTGAGATTCGAGCCTGATATTTATACTCATACTTTCCTGATAATTGGGGATATTTGAAATGCCACATATGAATCATCAGGTTGGTATAGGTTAAATGGACTTAGTGGTAAGGGAAATGATTATAATGCTTATGTGTGTTAAGTGTGGGATATTTTAATAGTATCTCCTACCTCAATGACCTTTGGAGAGGGGATATGATTGATGGTACTATTCCTCAACTTTTGGTAAGAAGTTGCTCCTAGCTTTCTTAGGTTGTCAGTAGTTTTAGTCTGATCAAAGTGATTAACTTGTGGACTATCTAATTTGCCAAAACACCTACACATAACATAACAACAAAATATATATACTACTTTTTTTATGACACTACTACTTTTGACTGCTAATTAAACTATGCATGCATGATAACATCAAAGGATTTTGGATGTTATCCTATAAAAGTACACTCGTTAATCACTTTGATTGAGGCCAAGAATTGCCCTCCTTAGAATGTCTGGCTAGTATCATCTATCTAAAGTTGGATTATAAGGAACACAACCCAACTCTGAGCCTACCCTAAATTAAATTCTTATACCAATCTGAATCTTTTATATGCAACATCACATTTTTTTTATTCGCTCGAGCTTTCTTATGACTTTTCAAGTTCTCTTCAGGTTTTCCTATGATTAGTTTAAAATTTTTGCATATTACTATATTATGTAGTACTAACCTTGCAGCAGCGGTAGGAATTTCAAGTACGCATTTTTATTTTACATTTATCGCATTTTATTAAACTTTTGCTGCATTTTATTTGATGTTTTACTTCTATTTTTATTTACTATGCCCGTGACATGCCTAAAAATGTACTACTTTTTATATGCCTTTAATACTTATTTTTAAGTGATATTACAATTCACGGTAATGTATTTTTGTGTTCTTGATTACTGGTATCATAGGTTATGCAATTGAAAATTATGAAGCAAAAATCGAGCAAATTGGGATCAATGGAGCAAAGAAGAAAAATTGACCTAGCACTTAGGCGTCAGGTAGTTATCATGTGCTTCTAGAAGACTGGCGTCAAGGTGCCAGGATCTAGCAACTAGGCACCAAAATCATTTTTTTTAACAAATCAATGCATTTGGACAAATTTTAAAAGGACGTCTGAAGTGACTCTTGAGGATTTCAAATGTTATATTAAAAAGAGAGATTCCCAAGTGTTAAACTCTTTTGGTTTATCTGTGTTGGTGTCTCTTAGGGCATGTGCATGTGTGTGTGTGTTTGGTGTAATCCTAGAGGGAGAATAGAGAGTGAGGCTTGGTGTCTCTTCATGTTGGAGCCTTGGTAACTCTTGGGACTTTGGAGAGAAGTGCAAGGGATTACTATTTGTTGTACAAGGAGGGTATGATTCTTTTGTAAAGATAAGTCTTGTACTCCTATTTTATTTTCTTTAAATTATTATAATATAGTTGTGTGATTTCAAATTCATTTGCAATGAAGAATTCATGTGTCTTCTCCATGCTTAGTGAGTAGTTTTCCTTACTCTTTCCTCTTGTGATGAGGTAGTGACATGTGTAGGAAAATTTATTTTATGATAGTATAATTTAAATTTCTATGTGATTAGTAATATCTTCGTTGCTTCATTAACATAACGTACTAGCCATAGGTTATGTTAAAATCTATTATAAATTTAGAATAAGACTCGGAAGAGCGGTGACATCACAACTTAAGTGCACTCACATTGTTCAGTTAGTTATGGTGAAGTAGTTTAAACAACTATGTAACTTTTAAAGGAAATATACTTCGTGATATATTTCTATTAGGAGCTTCTAGGTAACATTTGATGTAAGTTAATGGGTTCCTTACTATGAGTTGTAAGGCTTTTAACCACCTTTGCATCTCTGCTAGTTGTGTAAACCTAATAGAATATTAAGCGTAACTATACACTCTGAAGAGACTTTGATTATATAAGAACTTTAAAAAATTTCTTGTTGGCATACAAATTATTACATAAATCTATCAATTCTTCTACTACTTATGACACTATATTCATTGCATGATGGAAGAGATTTTGATTATATAAGAACTTTAAAAAATTTAACCAGCTTTCGTAGATTAGGTTTTTGTTTAATTTAATCAACTTTAATTTTAATGTAAATTAGTGAATTTAGGAAAATCAAACTTTTCAAAAATATCAGGCAAAGACGAGTTATTGTAGACTAGAACTTTTACTGAATTCGTTAAAAATTAACACTGTTCCCCGTGGGATCGATACTCAGGATTTTTGAAAGAAAGATCTATATTACTTGAACGATACATATACTTGCATAGAACCCCTAGTGTGTAAACTATAAATTGAAATCTAAACTTGATCCAACTTGCACTTACGAGTATTTTTAATCTCCTCAATTATGCCAAAAAATATATCTCAATTTAAATCTAGAGGCTAATGTTAACACTTGTAATGATTTATGAATTATATAATAGATTTTCACACTATGGGTCCTGCGCAAGTATACGCATCGTTTCAAGAAATATAGAATTTTCTTTAAAAATCTCAGTATCGATCCCACGAGGAATGTAGTAACTCTTAAAATCAACTTATAGAAATTCTATTTAAATTGAAATTTAAAATGATAAACAATTTAAAAATAAATGCTTACCAAAAGATACTACTAAAAGAGCTTAAAAAGAGAGTAACAGCTGAATGTAACAGCTTAACAAAATATAACAACTAGTTTGGATATTATGAAAAACTTTTCCCCTTGTAAAGAGATTTTAATCTATTTAGGATTCAAATGATTTAAGAAAAAATTGAGGTATTGTGAGAAATACAAGCATACCTTATTCTTTACCCCCTCTTGATGCTTGCAAAGAACATTAGCTAACTTAAGGTCGATTCCTTAACATCTTGACTCCACATCAGTGTTATCTAGCCTCTCACCTCTAGATGCCCCTAGCTTATGCTATCATAATGACCAAATCTCAGCATCAGGGTACAAAACCCTTAGCCAATCTGATAATAATCTAACCTATCACTCTAGATCTAACCAATTCTACGCCCATCAAAACTTATTTTCTTATTTATTTCAATTCTAATGAAAAAATCCCATCAAAACTCTAGATTTAACCAATTCTACACCTAATTCTACGACCATGAAAACCCTATTTATTTGCACCACCCTTAGGTGATCATAATAGCTCTGCCTAGAATGAAGTGTGGTATGCACCAGTTGGGTGAAATCATAACCCTCCCAGGCCATTATGTCTCTCGACAGATTTTAACCTCACAAGTGGCTAGTTTGTAAAATAAATGAAGATTAGGTGAAAATACCATCACANTTCTGCCTAGAATGAAGTGTGATATGCACCAGTTGAGTGAAATCATAACCCTCCTAGGTCATTATGTTTCTCGACAGATTTTAACCTCACAAGTGGCTAGTTTGTAAAATAAATGAAGATTAGGTGAAAATACCATCACAATTTTTAAGAATCAAAAGAAATCTTTAAACCATTCTCATCCCACAAGGTTAAGTCCCATATACAAGAAGAAAGAAAGGGAACTACTCAAAATTCATGGAGATTAAACAAAAAATAAAATATTTGCATTGAAATTCAAGTCTTACAATAAAAACTCAAACACAAATACAAAGTACCTCATGTCTTCTCCTCAAGCAAACCTTTGAAATTTCCTCTAAGCGATCTCCAAACTTCTTCACACTAAAACACACTCACACTTACAGTTGAACACAAAATATGAAAAAACTAACTCACTATTACCGCCCGATTGAAGTTTTGAGGCTCCAAAAGGTCTCTAAATTTATCTAAATCCTTCTCATTAAATAGAAAACAAAAAATAACCAAGGGTTGTTTCAAACACCCCTAAAAAATTTGGCCAAATTTGATGTATCTTCTAGAAAGGTAGTTACTAGCGCTATAACGGTAGTCTAGGGTGCTATAGCACCCTTCTTGCACATCTGTGGCGCTATGGTGCCAAGGGGTGGCGCTATAGCGCCACACAAAAATCATCATTTTTGCTTCATTTTTTTCTCATTTTCTCTAAATGTACATTCCATGTATACATTCCTTTAAAGTGCAGTATCATCAAAAAATATACATAAAAGGCTTATAAAACAAGCACTAAAAATATGTTATTTTGAGGTGGA
Organism: Phalaenopsis hybrid cultivar; assembly: GCA_002079205.1. Classification (NCBI taxonomy): domain Eukaryota; kingdom Viridiplantae; phylum Streptophyta; class Magnoliopsida; order Asparagales; family Orchidaceae; genus Phalaenopsis; species Phalaenopsis hybrid cultivar. The sequence continues at coordinate 84,045 of JXCR01120617.1, forward strand.
TCAAAACTCCATAACATATTCAATTTTCACTCTAGCCGCCTAANTTCATTTTTTTCTCATTTTCTCTAAATTTACATTCCATGTATACATTCCTTTAAAGTGCAATATCATCAAAAAATATACATAAAAGGCTTATAAAACATGCACTAAAAATATGTTATTTTGAGGTGGATCAAAACTCCATAACATATTCAATTTTCACTCTAGCCGCCTAAAGAAATTGGGTCAAGTTTTTTACTGGGAAACTAAATATATGCATAATTGTGGATCAAGTTAAGTTTTTTGAGGCATTGCTGGGAAGGAATAGTTGATTTGACTTAAATAAACTTTTAGTCAAACTAATTAGACTTAGACTTGAAAATTTATAGTCTTGTTTATTTGTTTAAGTGATTGTTTGTGTGATAAAAATTTATATTTAAGATTTATTATTAAAAAATAATATTAATTATATATAAATATTTTTGTGTGTGTGTTTTTATTTCTTTTTGTAGTTTTATTTTTTCTTATGCATAGTTCAGGAGCTCCAGACCTTGAACCCTACGAATCAGAACTATAGAGAATATTTAGGAGGATTATGAATAAAAAAAGACTCTATAAATTTATTGTGGAAAAGGTGGATCAACAAGATAATGAATGTTTAATTTTGGATTATAATGCTAGTAGNAATTTATTATTAAAAAATAATATTAATTTTATATAAATATTTTTGTGTGTGTGTTTTTATTTCTTTTTGTACTTTTACTTTTTCTTATGCATAGTTCAGGAGCTCCAGACCTTGAACCCTACGAATCAGAACTATAGAGAGTATTTAGGAGGATTATGAAAAAAAAAAGACTATAAATTTATTGTGGAAAAGGTGGATCAACAAGATAATGAATGTTTAATTTTGGATTATAATGCTAGTAGCTTTGATAGAGTAAACCCCAAGAGGTTAGTGAATTTTCATGACATTGATACGTTAACTATTTTAACTTCTCAAGTTGTAGATATTGCAAAAATGTTAGATCAATACATAGAAAGTTATCCTCAAGGACCACCAGTTATTGAGAAAAAAATCATTTAGACAATTAATTGAGGATAACGTTTTTGAAACTAGCCATGAGATACACAATCGCTCAGATAACCCTTATTCTAATTATTACAACCCAGGCTGGGAGAATCATCCAAATTTTACTAAAATAACAATTTTGAAGGAAGAAACCAAATGTGGGAAGAAAATCAACTTAATCTGATATGTTTTGGAATAATAAGGACAATTTTAATGTTGAACTTTGTTTTCCTCTTAGATTTAACTTCAACCAACAGAATGAGGAAGAAGTTATTATTAGAAGAGGTTGTTATTCAAATGAAGATTCAACTAGAAAGTTAAGGGGATACAATAAGGAATATAAAAAATCAACTAAGGTAGATTGTTAACTCAATTAAAAATTATTCTCAGGGTTTACATAAATGAAATTTTGATATGGGAGGAATTCTTTATCAGCCTGGTGACATTAAACCAAACGCTTCATGGGAGGCACCCCACCCCATGATTATCTTTATTGGTGTGATTATTTGTGATGTGTGACAGTTGTCAGGCTGATGACGTTAAACGAAGCGCTTTGTGGGCGACAACTCATAGTTATCAGTGTTGATTGATTTAGATTGTTAGTTATTGTGATATTTTTAAAGATGTATGTTATGTTAAAATTATTATGTGATAATGAGACCTACATGATGAGAAGAAGCACAAAACACTAATTTTAATGGTAATGATGAGGTTGGGACAAGTTAATTGGACCTGAGGCGAAGCCTCAATACGATTCATCCATGATAGAAGTGTTTAAACAAAATCAATGGGTTGGAAGAAGTAAGAACATTGAATTTCCTAAATATCCTCAATATCAAACATTTACTCATTGCTAACCCATGGATGAGGATGACATAGAAGATGAAGAAGTTGAAGAAGATAATGTTGATGATGAAAGTGAGTAGGTGTTTTTGCTTATGTATCGAGCTCTGATGTGTAGGTGTCTTAGTGTTTGTTTGTTTGTGTTGGATAGATATATGTGTCTTGTAGGTGTGATGAAGTGATCATGTAGTAAACTATGTTTGTATTATTATTTTTATGAAATGAATGTTAGTGTTGTTTATGTTAGACAAACTTATCTTTACATTAATGCCTTATATATTATATAGCAATTCCCTCTATTAAATTACACACCTGAAAATTATACATGCATACTTTTATACTTAGTACCTGTACTAAAGTTTGTGCTTCCTTTTTAGTTCAGTTTAATTTTTAGCATATATTTATCAATTTTTATTTTTATTTTTTTCATACTTATATGTACTGATTGTAAAATATTTAAAATTTAAGTAAATTTCAAGGTTAAACTTTATTTGTACTAAGAGAAACTACAAATAAATTTTATTTTCAAATGATTTTTGTAATGTGGAGTTATCATAAGATTACTAAAATTTTAATTAGGAAAATGCAATAGGAAAACTTAGTAGAAACTTTAGTAAAAAAGATGAAACTAAAGTTAAGATGTTTAATAAAAAATGAATTAAAGGTAAACTTAAAAATAAGCATTAAAGCTAAATTTACGATATGGACCTCAGACAAACTTTGTTAGAAATGTGATGAGGATGCAAGTGAATGAAAAAGGACTTCCGCTGACGACTCAAGACCCAACATAAAGTAAGATCTACCTCAACTAAACTTTCCTTATAATTAAACAACATAACCCATAGGACTTCGAGGTTGTCCATCTAACACGGCGTAAATCTTCACTCTATCTTTAGGCTCCTGCATGACTCTGTCGTGCACCATAAGCCCTAACTCTCTTTAGGCTCTGAGGTTTTCGTTTGGCACTACGTAAACCCTTTTATCTTTGTTGTCTATTTGCATGATTGTGTATTATAAAAAATAATAAAATTGACAAGATTGAAACATTAAATAACATCATCTCCAAAATATATAGTCAAATGATATGATGGTTTGGGTAGTCACCGAGGTTCTCCTTAAGATTTGTGACATCCTTTGTCATTGACTCTTGTGACTCCTAAAAATAATCGTTCCTACTTGAGTCATTCCCACTTGACTTTTCCATGTCCAACCTTGAAAACTGAACTTTGAAATCTTGAACACAAAATCACTGATCTTAATCAATAGTTTTCTAAAGTGCCTTATGTTATTTAAGATGTAATTAACAATAGGAGCTTACCTTTATAGGTAACTAAGAACTTGACATGTCCTTTTAACGTGCTAATTTCTTTTCTACATTTACTACTTATTTTTTATGAAATTTCACTTTAATGATGGTCTTTTTATGTTTTTAATTTCATGTACAATAGGTAAAGAAAATGGAGCAAAGTAAAGCAAAAATGGAGTGAAACGAAGCGAATTGAGCATTTGAGATTGGAGTTGAACTAGCGCCTAGGTAACACTTCATGGCGCCACATCGCTTGATCTTGGAGCTTAGGCACTAGACCCCATAGAAGAAACATAAAAGGTGGCACCTAGGTGCCACATATTAGTGCATAGGGGCCATGTGTTCTGCCCAACCAACAAAGAGAGTGGCGCTTAGGCACCACAGTTGGGTCCCTAGGCTCTAGAAATGCCCAGAGAGTGGTTTTCATCAATTTTCACACAAATCTAGGTTATTTTAAACTGGAGGAAGTAGTTGGTGAGGATAAGAAATCGAGGAGACACTCGAGGAAGAATTTTGGAGGCCTTTGAGTGGAGGATAAGTAAATTAAGAGTTTTCTTTGTGTTTTCTGTATTTATTAAGAGATTTTTGAGTGAAATTGTAAGAAGAGTGTAGATCTTCAAGGAAACTTCAGAGACCATATGAGGTGGAATTTCTTTATTGATTTCATTGAAGGAGATAAGTTTTTATTTACACATTGTTTTATTCTAAGTAGATTTCATCTTGTATGACTTTGATTTATTCGTGTGTTTTCGTCATGAAATATGAGTAATTCTCCTTCTCCTGCTCCTTGTAATGAGATAGAATCATGTGTAGGATGTGGATTTACTTAGGAATATTTTATTTAATACTTTTGATGGTTTATAACTTCAAGATTTATTTACATATTCAATTTAACTAATTGATGTGTTAAAACCTGTTGTGAACCCATAATGACCCGGGAGGGCTCTGGTCTTCCTCATCTAGTAAACCACATTAATTTATAGGGTGAAGGAAAAGTAGTCCATAGGTTAGTGTAATTAAATAAGGATATAATTTTAGTGTTGGTAACTAGGAGATTTCTAGGGTGATAGGCAGAAATAAGTCATTAATTAAAATAATTTCTTTATGCACTTAAAAAATGGTAAAAAAAAGGTATGCTCCTATTTGTCACAAAATCAATTAGATGTTGTTTGAGATCTTCATCTACACTGATTTCTCATTTCATTACAAGGGAAGGGAATTTTCATAACTTGAACTCTTCTACCTTCTTCAACCTAGTGACAATTAGCTTTTTAACTGAATTTAGAAATAGAATTTGTTTGGTAGAATTCACTTGTTGCATATAAAATTTTAATCGTATTTCTTAGTTAGTTCTACTTTAGTTCTAATAGTTATTTTTTTCTTAAGTCTTTAAAATTTACAAACTTTCATGTGGGTTCGATACTCGGGAGTCTTATATTACTTGAGCAATATGTGCACTTACGTTTATACCTGGTGTGTAGTGATTAGAAGTGGAAAATTGAGAGATTAGATTGATAAAATATATTTTAAAAATTTATAATAGATAAATCACCTGATAAACCTTAGAGAATCATGCGGTCAAGTTTTTAACGACGTTGCCCGGGAAATGCGACGGTTAATTTGACTTAGGANGTCTACTTTAGTTCTAATAGTTTTTTTTTTCTTAAGTCTTTGAAATTTACAAACTTTCATGTGGGTTCGATACTCGGGAGTCCTATATTACTTGAGCAATATGCGCACTTACGTTTATACCTGGTGTGTAGTGATTAGGAGTGGAAAATTGATAGATTAGATTGATAAAATATATTTTAAAAATTTATAATAGATAAATCACCTGATATACCTTAGAGAATCATGCGGTCAAGTTTTTAACGACGTTGCCCGGGAAATGCGACGGTTAATTTGACTTAGGAAAAACCTTTGTTTAACTAATTTGACTTAGTTTGGGAAACCTATAGTGTTGTATTTTTGTGTGTTAAGTTCTTGTGGTGTGTTTAAAGTATTTTAAAAATATTTTAAAAATATAAAAAAATAAATATATATATTTATAATTCAGTATTAGTGTTTTGTTTGTTTTATTTTAATTTTATTATTAACTTTTAGTAGTGTATGTGTAGTTCAAGATCTTCAGGACTAGCATCATATGATTCTGAATTAGAACGAGCCATTCGAAATATTATAAAATAGAAAGAATCTCAACAAATTGTAGAGGAAATGGCGAATACATCACATAAAAACTTAGAAAATCAAATGGCCAAAAGTGAACCTCATCATGCATAGAGACTGTTAAGGGATTACACAAACCCTACGATAGATGAAATTAATCTTACTATACAGACTCCTTTCGTAGTAGCTAATTCATTTGAGTTGAAACCTTGCACTATAAAAATGGTGCAGAATAACTAGTTTTGGGGAACTCCATTTGAAGATCCAAACTTAAATCTAGTTACTTTTCTAGGATTATGTGCTACATTTAAGAGTGAAGGTGTGTCAAATGAAGATGTTACACAAAGGCATTTTTTTTCTTAAGGGATAAAGCTAAAATGTGATTGAACTCATTAACATCTAGATCTATTAGAACATGTGGATATTTAGCTCAAAAATTTCTTGCTAAGTATTTTCCACCATCCAAAATAGCAAAGTTGCAGAATGATATCACTTTGGTCAGTCAATATGATGGTGNAGAGCCATTCAAAATATTATAAAATAGAAAGAATCTCAACAAATTGTAGAGGAAATGGTGAATACATCACATAAAAACTTAGAAAATCAAACTGCCAAAAGTGAACCTCATCATGCATATAGACTGTTAAGGGATTACACAAACCCTACGATAGATGAAATTAATCTTACTATACAGACTCCTTTCGTAGTAGCTAATTCATCTAAGTTGAAACCTTGCACTATCCAAATGGTGCAGAATAACTAGTTTCAGGGAACTCCATTTGAAGATCCAAACTTAAATCTAGTTACTTTTCTAGGATTATGTGCTACATTTAAGAGTGAAGGTGTGTCAAATGACGATGTTACACAAAGGCATTTTTTTTTTCTTAAGGGATAAAGCTAAAATGTGGTTGAACTCATTAACGTCTAGATCTATTAGAATATGTGGATATTTAGCTCAGAAATTTCTTACTAAGTATTTTCCACCATCCAAAATAGCAAAGTTGCAGAATGATATCACTTTGGTCAGTCAATATGATGGTGAGTCAATATACAAAGTATGGGAATGATTTAAAGAGCTCTTTAGGTAGTGTCCTTATAATTCTCTGTCCAATTTTTAATAATTCAGAAATTTTAAAATGGGTCAGTAGAACCTCGAGATCTATCATTTCCACTGTTTTTGGTGGTTTATATATGTTAATGCTATTTGATGAAGCATATTTTTTAATTGAAAAGATGGCGACAAATAACTTTCAATGTTCCTCTGAAAGGGTAAACTCTAGAACAGTAGAGTGTTCATGATACGAATGTGATTTCAATTCTAGCTTTTCAAGTTGTTGCAATATTAGGAAGCTAGACCAATTTAGAATGAACTTACCTCAAGCACCTCAAGAAATTGAGGACAACTCATTAAAGCAAATGATTAATTCTCAATCACCTTCATTCAAAACTTTAAATGTAATTAATAACAGACCCAACAACCCTTATTCCAACTATTATAACACAGGTTAGAAAAACCACCATAGCTTTACTTGGAATAATAATTCTTGGGGTGGAAACCAACAATGGGGAAATAATCAAACAAAGTATTTATGAAACTGGAATAATTAAGGTAGCACTAACTATAGACCTTTGTTTTCTCCAGACTTTAACAATAACCAACAATTTAAGGATATAAAATTGTCTATGAAAGAAGTAGTGTTATAGATAAGGAATCAATTACAAAGTTAGAGTGCTAGTTTTAAAAATATAGAGAATCAAATAGGATAAATTGCTAACACACTTAGTAATAGGCCCCAAAGAACTCTTCCTAGCAACATAAGAATTAACGCTAAATATATGAACCAAGAGCAAGTTAAAGTTGTTATGCTGAGTAGTGGAAGAGATTTGGATGCTAAAATTCAAAAAGAATTTGAGATTGAGAAAGAGATTGAAGACACTAAAAAGTTTAAAAAAAGTATTTCTAAGGATTGGGAAAAACCTATCTCTCCAGCTTGGATTAACTTAGAAAAACCACCACATCTATTTCTCCAAAGTCTTAGACAGTAGAAGTCGGAACAACAATTTTCAAAGTTTCTGGAAATCTTCAAGAAATTAACTATAAACATTCCTTTCACTGAAGCACTGGAGTAAATTCCTAGATATGAAAAGTTTATAAAAGATATACCTAATAAGAAAAGGAATTTTGGTGATTATGAAATTGTTGCACTTAGTGAAGAGTGCAGTGTAATAATTCTGAAAAAACTTCCTAAAAAAATTAAAGATCCTTGTAGCTTCACGACTCCAAGTGAGATAGGAGAAAGTTTCTGTGGAAAAGCTTTATGTGATTTGGGAACTATCATTAACTTCATGTCATTATCAATATTCAGAATGTTAAGGTTAGGAGAAATTTCTCCCACTACTGTAGCTCTTCAATCAATTGATCTATCAATTACTTATCTAAAAGGGGTTATAAGAGATGTACTAGTAAAAGTGAATAAATTTATCTTCCCTGTCAATTTTATTGTATTAGATATGGAAGTAGATAAAGAAATTTCAATTATTTTAGGGAGACATTTACTTGCTACTAGACGAGCAATGATAGATGTACGAAAAAGTGAGTTAACCATGAGAGTTAATGACCAGAAAGTTACCTTTAATGTATTAAAGTTTATGAAGTATCCAACTAAAGGAAAAGAAGATGAATGTTTTTGGATGAAGATAATTAAGTATTTAAGTAATAACCATTTCCAAGAAAGTTGTGAGATAAAAATCAGAACAATAAGAGCTTGAATATGTGAATGTTATTGATTCTCAAGATAATTCTAATGGGATGATCACTGAGGATTCAAAATTTTTTCAGGAAAGGTTTGAGATTTTGGATGCTACAAAAAATAGTAAACCTCTCATTCCCCCTATTGAGTAAACTACTGAACTTGAGATAAAGGTTCTCTTAACACATTTAAAGTATGTTTATTTAGGAAACTCATCTACATTACTTGTCATCAAATCCTTAGACTTAACTGAATCCCAAGAAGAAAAATTAATGGAAATCCTAATAAATTACAAGAAAGCCTTTGGATGGATGTTAGCTGATATTAAAGGAATCGGTCCTTCAATATGTATGCACAACATTTTGATGGAAGATAATCATAAACCCAGGGCTGATCCTCAAAGGAGATTGAATGTTTTTATGAAAGAAGTTGTCAAGCAAGAATTATTAAAGTGGTTTGATGCTGGTATTATTTATCCAATCTCTGATAGTGCTTGGATTAGCCTTATACATTGTGTCCCTAAGAAGGGGGGGTGACTATAGTTGTTAATGAATAGAATGAATTAATTTATACAAAATAGGTCATGGGGTGGCAATTTATATCGATTATAGAAAATTGAATTTAACCACCTGGAAAGATTATTTTCCACTACTTTTCTAGACCAGATGTTGGATAGTTTAGCTAGTCACTAATATTTTTGCTTCTTTGATGGATATTCTAGATATCACCAAATTTCAATAACTCTTGAGGATCAAGAAAAGACTACATTAACGAGTCCTTATGAAACTTTTGTCGTTGAAAGAATGTCTTTCAGTTTATGTAACACACATGCTACTATTCAAAAGTGCATGATGTTCATTTCTTATGATTTAATTGAAAAAGAAATTGAAGTAATCATTGATCATTTTTTAGTGTTTGGTACCTCATTTGATTTATGTTTAAATCATTTAGCAAGGGTACTTAAACGCTGTGAAGAGACTAACATAGTTATTAATTGGGAAAAATATCAATTTATGTTCACTAGACGAATTGTGCTTGAACACCAAATAGCTGGAAATGACATGAAAATAGATCTAACAAAAGTACAAGTAATTGCAAAACTACTTCCTCCTGCCATACTAAGAAGAGTTTGAAGTTTTTAAGATTATGCTAGTTCCTATAGGTGATATATTAAAGATTTCTAGAAAATCGCCAAGCCTCTCTGCCATCTTTTAGAAAAAGATGCTTTATTTGATTTTAATCAAGAATGCCTAAATGCCTTCAATGTATTAAATGAAAAATTAATCACTACTCCTATTATAATCTCACCTGACCGAGGGAGGCCATTTGAGTTGATGTCGATGCGAGTGATTACACTATTGGCGTAGTATTAAGGCAAAGATATGATAAGATTTTCAAAGTTGTATACTATGCTAGTAAAACTCTAAATAAAGCTCAAATTAATTATACTATTATTGAGAAGGAGTTATTGGAAAAAGTATATACATTTGATAAATTTAGATCTCATTTTATTGGAGCTAAATGTATTGTGCATATTGATCACTCTGCTATTATGTATTTGATGCTGAAGAAGAATGTTAAACCAAGGTTGTTTAGATGGGTCCTTCTGATGTAGGAATTTGGCTTTGAAGTAGTAGATAGTAAGGGATCTGATAATCAAATAACTGGTCATTTGTCTTGGCTGAAATAGGAAAATTTATATAATGATGAGAATGAAATTAATTAATACTTTTCTGATGAACAATTATACGTTATTACTGATTGACGCGTTTCGTGGTATGCCGATATAGTGAACTATATAACTAGCGTCATTTTATCATATGTATTAACATATCAACAATGAAAGAAGTTTATTCACGATGCAAAATTTTATTTTTGGGATGACCCATATTTATATAAGAAACTTAAGGATCAAGTTATATGAAGATGTGTACCATTAGAGGAAACCCAAGAAATAATTCAAAAGTGTTATTATTCTGAGTTTGTGGACACTTTGGAGTTGATAGAACTACATATAAGATTTTACAATCTAAATTTTATTAGCCTACTTTATTTAAACATCTCAATATTTATATGAAAACTTGTGATAGATGTCAGAGAGTAGACAATATTTCTAAGAGAAATGAAATGCCCCTAAGTTTTATCTTAGAAATTGAGATTTTTGATGTTTGCGATTTGGATTTCATGGGACCATTTATACCATATTTCCAAAACTTATATATTTTAATAGTTGTGGATTATATTACTAAGTGGATTAAAGTGGTAGCTTTACTCCACTATGATGCTCGCAACATTGTAAAATTCATTAAGAAAAATATTTTTAGTACATGTGGGATGCCAAGTGTGATTATTACAGAAGGGGAAAGCCATTTTAAAAATAAAAGAATTGAAACATTAGTAGATAAATTTGGGATTAAGCACAGGATTGTCACAGCTTATGATCCTCAGACTAGTGATTTAGTAGAGGTATTTAATAGAGAAATTAAAATAATTTTAGAGAAAATTATAAATCCCAATAGAAAGGACTGGTCTGCTAGACTAAATGATGCATTATTGACCTATAGGACTGCTTACAGAATTTCTATTGGAATGTCACCATATAGGCTCACATTTAGAAAGACATGCCACTCGCCAGTGAAGTTAGAACATAAAGCATACTGGGCTGTGAAGGAATTTAATTATAATTTGAAAGATGCTAGCAAGAAAAGATTATTACAATTAAACAAGCTCGAGGAGATTATAAATGAATCTTAAATAAATGCAAAAATTCATATTTCTTCTACTCCGGGTAAGATTTATACTTTGATCTTGTTATTTTCTTCTTTAGCCATAGATTTCCTCAACATTGTGAAGATTTCAAAATTTTTTGGAAACCTTAGGAAAAGGAGAAGAAAATCCATGGAAAAAGTATATTTTGCAATAAAATTGTAGTTAGAAGCTTATACAACAATTATTTTGGATTTATTCCTTGTTATATTTGATTTTTCCTAGATTTAATTATGGCTCCTAAAACTAAAGGTGGGAAAGGGAAGAGAATTGTTGATTGGAGGAAATTTGTGAGTCAGAAAGCTCAGAGTAGATACAATGAATTTCTTGTATCAAAGAAGTTAATTGTGGAGCAAGCTTTTATTAGCCCAGGTAGAGCTATGGAAGCTCTTATTGTATCTTAGCGCTAGGAGACATTCTACTACACTACTGCTGTCATAGTTATTTCTATTGTTTGAGAGTTCTACACTAATCTCCCTGAGGCTGTTGATGATTCTGTAGTGGTACAGGCGATGCGAGTTTATTTTGATTTTGCCTGCATCAACGCACTTTACTCATTGGGGGATGTGTTGAAATATTACTATTATGAAATCGAGCCAACTGAACCTCAGCTTGATGATAATATTATGTTTCTGACTGACGAAAGAGGAGCCTGAAAAATAAAGAATGATCACAAGGTAGATTTTTCTTCCTTTAAGCTTAATTCCCAGCCAAAGGCGTAACATCACTTTATTTCAGCTAGAATTCTTCCCTCCTCCAAACTTAGTGAAGTGAATAAAGAGAGATCTGCACTGAATTATTGCATTTAGAAAATGATGCCCAGTGACATTGGCTTCCTTATTTACAAATCCATTATTAGTATAGATAAGGGAGGCACTAATATAGAGCTTGAATATCCCTCTCTTATTTTCACTTTATGTCAATAATCTGGAGTTAGTTTTGAATATTGGGAATAGTTTTTGCATCCACTAAAGCCTATCAACAAGGGTAATGTGCATTTATATGAAAAACATACTGGATTTGGAGTTGTAGCTAGCTCTTTTGATGTTCCATCTACTTCCAGGCCCTCTACTTAAGTGCTTCTGCTGGCCCTCCTGTCACCTTGGATTCTATTATTAGTCATTTGGAGAAATTAGAGGATAATTTTGCTTATATCTAGGAACAGATATCTGACTGTGGATTTTTTGGGAAATTTCAATATCCATAATAAGCAGCACAGAGAATATGAATCTAAGTTTCATATGTCTTTAATAGATGTTTTTAGAAGGAATAATATGATGGGCAGTGATAATCTAGTAGATTTTCCTTCATATCCTCTATGTCAGACATTTGAGAAACAAACCTATAGAGGAGGATGATGATGAGTGAGAGAAGTAGGAGTTATTTTTGTATAGGTTGTGGTGGGTGCATTTACTTATGCTTTATTAGTTACTTCTTGATTTACTTTGTTGATGTTGGACTATTGTACTTGGTTGTTTATTTTTATTGCACTACTGGGATGCTATGATTAGTTGTAGCTTATTTCTATTTAGCAATTCCATGTTAAAACTATTGAGCTGAGATTTATTTATGCACATATATTGATGCATGTTAGCTTTTCTACTTTTACTTGCACTTTTTCTGATAAGTATAAGTAGTTTTTCTTTAGCACTGCATATTCCTATAGAATAATTCTATACATGTTTAAAAAACTAACTTTGAGGGGTAAAGAAAAATTTTAAAAGTTAAACTTTATTTGTCCTCAGTAAATTTACCTTTTATATTAAAATTATTTAAAAAATGATCTCAGAATAGTGGTGTTAGCTTTAAAGTACTATAGTTTTGATTTTATGAGTGTTATAGAGAATTTAATTGAGATTTTAGAAAAATAAGACTATTCTAAAGTTAAGATATTTAGTGGGAAACTATTGGAAAATGATTTTCTATTATTTAAAAATAAATTATATTTTGAAAAAACTAAGATTCATGGATCTATACTTCATATGAATTTAGCCTCTATTAAACTTATTTTTAAACTAATACTAACTATTTTCAAGTAAGAGAAAGTGATAAGTTTTTAACATTAAGAGAATGATAGTGAAATTTAAAATCATTAAAGGCTGATCCAGATATAATAATCCTCACATAGAAAAAGAAAAAAAAAAGAAAGGATTGAAAATGATCTTCAAAGAAAAAGGAAAGCAAAAAACCAAAGAAATATAAAAATAGGAAAAATGAAAAGTTAGGAGAATCTTGAGGGGATGCTTAATTAAAAATTAATTTCACACAAATTTTCTTAAGGAAGAAAACTTAATTACAATCTTAAGCTTGATACTCTTATTAAATGGTATTAGTCAATGCTTGAAAAGGCGGTTTAAATTCAGTCCTTAATACTTTCTAGGAATCCTAAGTTTAACAGACTACAACTTGATTTTAAGTAAATAGAAAATCAGGTTTCCTAGGTTGAATACTAAATACTTTGATATTTTAATTCTAACCCTATTTACAAAAATTTCCTCTAGATTGCACTATAGCATTTTTTAAGTAAAATTATAGGAATCCCTGAAGTAACACATTACCTTAAATCAATAAGCAAGGTTTTAAAAAAATTATTGTATTACTTAAGGACAAGTAATATTTAAGTTTGAGGGATTTTTGACATGTCCTTTTAACATGCTAATGTTCATTTTACATTTACTACTTATTTTTGACAATTGTAATTTAATGGAAGATATTTTAATGTTTATAATTGTAGGTATAATAGGTAAAGCAAATGGATCAAACTGGAGCAAAAATGGAGCGAAAAGGAGCATTGGAGCTTAGAGCTGAACTGACACCTAGGTGCCATCAATCGTGCCACGAGGACTGATCTTAGAGCTTAGGTATTGTACCCAAGCAATAGAGAAGGTGGAGCCTAGGCACCACATATTGGCACATAGGTGTTACGTGTTCTGCCCAGCCGACAGAGGGAGTGGCGCCTAGGTGCCATAGTTGGACGTCTAGGCGCCAGAACTACCTAGAGTGATTTTCAGTGATTTTTCACATGAATCTAGGTTATTTTGAGCTAGAGGAAGCAGCTAGTGAGGAAAGGATATCGAGGAGACACTTAGGGAAGAAGTATAGAGACCTGGGAGTGCATGAGAGGAAGGAAATTGATGGTTTTCTTTGTGTTTTCTTCATTTCTTCTTAGATAATTGAGTGAAATTGTAAGAAAAGTATGTAAATCAATAAGGAAACTTTAGAGATCATCTGTGGTGGAGATTCTTTGCTGATAAGTTTCTATTTGCACATTGTCTTTTTCTAAATAGATTTCATCTGGTATGACTTATTTTATAATAAAGTAATGCATTCTTGTGTTTTCGTCATGAAATATGAGTAATTCTCCTTCTCCTTCTCCTTGTAATGAGATAGAACCATGTGTAGCATGTAGATTTACTTAGAAAACATTTTATTTAATACTTGTAATGGTTTATTACTTCAAGCTTCATTTACATTTTCAATATGACTAACTGATGTGTTAAAACCTGTTGTGAAACAATAATGATCTAGGAGGGCTATGGTTTTCCTCAACTAGTAAGAACCAAATTAATCTATAGAGTCAAGGAAAAGAAGCCCATAGGTTAGCGCAAATAAATATGGAGATAATTTTAGCGAGGGTAACTAGGAGGTTTTTAGGGTGACAGGCGGAAAGAAGTCCTTAGTTAAACTAATTTCTTTATGCACTTGGAAAATGGTAGATAAAATGTATTCTTCTATTTCTTACAAAATCTATTATAATTTGTTTATGATCTTCATCTACACTGATTTCTCATTTCATTGCAAGGAGAGGGAATTTTCATAACTTGAACTCTTCTACTTTCTTCAACCTAGTGACAACAAGCTTTTTAAGTGAATTTAGAGATAGAAGTAGTTTGGTAGAATTCTCTTATTGCATATAAAATTTCAATCCTATTTCCTAGTTATGTTTACTTTAGTTATAGTAGTTTTTTTTCTTAAGTTCGTCAAATTTGCAAACTTTCCTATGGGTTCGATACTCGAGATTAAAAAAAATCTATATTACTTGAGTGATACGTGCACTTGTGTTTATACAAGGTGTGTAGTGATTAAGAGTGAAAAATTAAAACATTTGATTGATAAAATATATTTTTAATAGTTATAATATTTAAACCCTAAATGACTAGGTATATCGTAGAGAAATGAGCAGTCAGAACCCATATAAAATAAACCCTATCTAATCTTTATATTAGATAAGGTAGGGGAACTTGTCGGACATACATAAAAGGTTCGGAGACCAAATGAATGTCATAAACTATTTAGTTTATATAATTGAGTCTGCCTTCAAATAGTATGTTTATCTCTCCGAATAGTGTATTACTTGTGGTATTGTGCTCGATTATTTAAACTATTAAGATATATGAGATCTTTTCAGTCTCATGTTTTTTCAAATTAAAAATACTATTTTCAAAATAAAAATTACACATATATTTTAAATTAAATTAAAATTCATTCTAAAAAAATCTATGGCCGACAATATGTAATGTGTAGGAATGGAATACTTAGATTAGAAATTCTAGCTAGTGAAAAATAAGAGCAATCCTCTTCCTTACCATCTCGAGTGCATAAAGAAGTTTGGTTCAATCTTGGTTTGTATTTCTTCCTGTCACTCTAGAAAACCAAATTTGAACCAATCAAAATGTATTTCTCTATCTATTTGCTTTGCCTTATGGAGNATTACACATATATTTTAAATTAAATTAAAATTCATTCTAAAAAAATCTATGGCCGACAATATGTAATGTGTAGGAATGGAATACTTAGATTAGAAATTCTAGCTAGTAAAAAATAAGAGCAATCCTCTTCCTTACCATCTCGAGTGCATAAAGAAGTTTGGTTCAATCTTGGTTTGTATTTCTTCCTGTCACTCTAGAAAACCAAATTTGAACCAATCAAAATGTATTTCTCTATCTATTTGCTTTGCCTTATGGAGTACTTTTCCTTCACTCACTAGCACATTGTGATTCTTCATAATTATTCATGTCATAAATCTCTCTAGTCTTTATGGGTTCACAATGAATTTTAATATATCATTTTACCATAATGATAAGTAAACTAAGTTTAAAGAAAACCCATCACTTTAATGAATAAAAACCTATTATAAAAGCATCCTAATATCCTGCACATCCAACTAATTCATTACAAGAGAAAGGAAAAAAAGGAACTACTCACAATGCATGAAGAAAAAAAACTACAATTCATCAATTTATAATAAAATAAATATATAGAAAATGAGTTTACAAATAATCCTTGAAATGCTGAATGAAACACTTAACTTTATCCTAGATAAAATAGGTGAAAACTCCTCTTCAAGTGATCTCTAAATGCTCCCTGGAATGCTGAATGTAATCCCTTACAAAATTCTCTCAAATCCCTCTCCAATTTCTCTAAGAAAATGAATAAAAAGTAAAATCTAATTCTAATATATCGTCTCCTGCCCTCCTTGGCTTCATCTTGTCTTCATAATGATTCAAAAGGTCTTGCTTCAACTGCCTCCATAACCTGTTAACTCCCAAATTCATGTCAAAGTAACTATTTAAACTACTCTAAGCAGTTCTAGTGCCTAGGTGGCTTTGTCTACCCAGTGAAATATGGTGCCTAGACACCAGAGGCCCTTAATTGGGGCACCGTGACACTCAAGTCTGACGCCTAAACGTCAGTGTGTTGGAACCATGTTGTCCCGCAAGTGCTCTATTTTTCCTCTATTTCACTCCATCTCAGCTACAATCCTCCTACCTATTATACCTGCGAGAAAAACATAAAATTATTTTTATTTAAAGTACAATTTAATAAAAAAAACAAGTGTTAAATGTAAAGAGAATTAAGCATGTTACAAGACATATCAGGGGGCTTCATAAGAAGTACATATAGGTTGACAAAGAAAGGGAAATAACTAAAAAGAAGGATGCCCATGGAAATGGATCTGATTTATCTAAAAAAATCTCCACCCTTGGGAGTAAATAGTTTCACTCACTTTCTGCTAAATATGACAAAAATGTGCTTACAATAACTGACTAACCACCACCTCATTTTAAATATGATTATCCTTGTAAAGAAAATAAGAGTCTCCATTTAGCTCGTCAACATAGAATATTGAAAGTAAAGCAAAAAGAAAAATTTCACCATATCATAAGTCCTTGAATTGTTAGGGGGTATAGTTTCTCAGGAAGAGGAGAAAATATTCTCAAGGAAGGAGTGCTAGTGTCAAGGGAGCTCCTACACATAAATTGACAAGAAGAGACATTCTTATGAACACTTTGAATATAGAATCACTAGTAGCATTGCATTAACTGTGTCCAAAAGATTTGGCTAGGTATCTACCCAATCCTTGTTGGTTTGTTTAGTATATTGCTTATCACTAAAAGTATCTTCTTTTATCTCAAAATTTCTTTAAAAGGCCCAAAAAGTACATCACTTATTGCCTAAAGCTTTTCTTTTCATCCCAAAGTACCTCCAAAAAGTCTTAAGTGTTGAGGATAAAACGAAGATGTTCCCATTAGTGATAAGAATATTTTCTATAATATGTGTGCCACCTCCTGCTATAAATAATGTTGGATCATAAACCTCCTTTCAACCCTATTCACTTGTTCAAATGATGATATCACAACCTCAAGAAATAGTGATGCATGAATCTAAAACCACCCTAAAGGAAGTGGAAATAGAAACCACAAATATTTGTGATATTCATATTAATTAGGACCAGGACAAAAGTCTGGAGGAAACATATGATAAAGTAAAACAAATGGATACTAGTAAGGGACCTAAGTACATCCCAATTAATCTAGAGAATATAAGAGGTCAAACTATTGATGAAGTGTTTATTTAATTAAATTTATCATTAAATAGCTCAACAAAGAAGATGAAGCCTTAGAATCATCTAAGGAAAGTGCTACCACCATGATTGTTTAAACGAGGGTTGTGCTAAAACAAGGACAAGAATAAGCTAATTTTCAAGATGGTATGGTTGAGAAAGGTGTTGCACTAGACATAGTTTGATATATTTTAAATCAATTAATGTAAAGCGATGAAGAAATATAAAGTTTAGAAAAAAGGAGGGAAATTTATTGAAATATATTCCTATAATTCAAAATCCAAACCCAACACCATTAACAATGAATAAATTTCATCAAAATGTTGTAATTTAGGAAGGTCTCCCTCCTACCACAACTCAGATTAAAAGGATAAAAGTGATTTTGGATGAATTATTGGTTTCATCATCACTGATCCAAAAAAAAAACTCTAATATTAGTATTAGTACATCTAGAAGTGGATAAAATTAAAATCATTCATAGTTGATTACCCAAATAAAATAGCAGTAGAGGAAGAAATCTCCAAGAAAAACTCAGAAGCACTCTCTATTCTTAAAAAAGACTTAAAGTCACTTATCGAGTGATAAGTGAAAGATTCTTTAGCTCATGCCTTGGGTGGTTCATCTATGCTTAAGGGAAGAAATTATCCTGAAAATTTTGATGTCATACAATAACCTAACAGATTTGTGTTACCAACCTTTAAAGTATTTAATGGAATTAAAAATTGAAGCTTGTACTTTCTGCATTTGCAGGCTAGTTGTTGAAATTTCGTAGGAAGTAATGCTTTTTCATTAACAATTTATTTAGAAAAAAATATTTGAGTAGTATGTTGAATTGACTGACAACTGAGTTAAGATAATTTCTGAATTAGAGGGTTGTTCATGAAGAGGTACGTTGGAGCGCAGTACTATTTCACAGTTAAAAACTTGATTACTGAAATAAACCTAATGGAACTTTGGTGACTATATTATGAGATGGTGGAACTTGAGTTTAATGAGTAAACACTAATTACAAGAAAAACATGCTATTGAAATCTAATTAATAACATTCATGGAACATTTGCCTTCCTCTTGACAGGATGACCATTAAGACCTTCGAGAAATTATTAAGCAAGGTTTCTAACCTACAAGAAGAAGCAAAATAACTACCATTATTAAGCCAAGAAACCAAGCAAAAAATCTAAAAATATTTGTAAGAAGAGACATAGAAATGTGTATGCTATTGATAAATAGAAATAAACTATGAAAATATAACCTAAAAATCCTCATCAACATCTATAATAGTAATATCCACAACCACAAAAATGATAGTAGTGGAAACAACCAAAGTAGTAGTCCCAACTAAAGTATTCACAGTAAAATCAATGACTATAACAACCTTATAAACTTAAGAAAAGAAGGATTCAAAGATAAATATTATAAGAATTGAAAATCGAGTTTATTCTTTTAAAGATGAAGTTATCAAGAAAATATAAAAGAATATATCTAAAAATCCAAATTTCAACCTTCATGGGTGTGTCAAACCTGAAGAAATGGGAAGAGATGGGGAGCCTAATTATTATTTGTACAATATAATGTTAGGACACATAATAGAAGAACTCTTCTCTTTCAATGGTTGGTTAGAAAAGAACAATAAAGATGTAATAATTTTTACCCCCTACATGAGGAAAAATAAGGGTCTATCAGTGTTATATTTGGTGAAGACATGGATTCACTTGATCTATATGCAGAATAAGAAGGTTGGAACATCATCCTATTGATAACCTCTTTGAAGATCATCAATTAACTCCAAAAATTCTCTGCAGAGTCTTGAAAGAACTTAAGCACTTATCAGACCAGAAGCTTTTGCAGTTTTGGAAGAAAAGGAAGAAGTGAAACATGTAATGAAGTTAGTACATCCTAAAGTAAAGACCAATAAAGAAATAATCTATAAGAGAATAACTAAGATTATTGAGAATAATCTAGTGAGGATAGTTATTTTAGGAAAGGCTACTAGGAGTCTTGCACCACTCACTCTATATGCGTTTTNCATTTTTACCCCCTACATGAGGCAAAATAAGGGTCTATCAGTGTTATATTTGGTGAAGACATGGATTCAATTGATCTATATGCAGAATAAGAATGTTGGAACATCATCCTATTGATAACCTCTTTGAAGATCATCAATTAACTCCAAAAATTCTCTGCAGAGACTTAAGCACTTATCAGACCAGAAGCTTTTGCAGTTTTGGAAGAAAAGGAAGAAGTGAAACATGTAATGAAGTTAGTACATCCTAAAGTAAAGACCAATAAAGAAATAATCTATAAGAGAATAACTAAGATTATTGAGAATAATCTAGTGAGGATAGTTATTTTAGGAAAGGCTACTAGGAGTCTTGCACCACTCACTCTATATGCATTTTTTGGGCCTTCTAAAACTACTGATGAAATGAATTATAGTTTTGGGCTGATGAACTTTATTTAATTGACTCAAGTAGTGACTTAAATAACATCATAATTCTTAATAATCCTGATAAAATGAATTCTTAAGTCATAAAAGAATCTATTGAAGATGCTTATTCATTGTGATGCACATATTCTCAACTTTTAAAGTATGTCTATCAAAATTGGGATAAAATCTTCTGACTCCAGAAGATCTTAAGGAGTCCCAAAAATCAAGGAGAAACTAGTAGAGTCAATATAACTCCTATAAAAAATGTTTCAGAAACTAACATTTTAAGTGGCAAAATACTCCCACCCCACAAAACACTTTTAAGAAAAACTACATAGACCATTAGTCTTAATCAACATGTCAGCAAAATGCTCTTATATAGGATACACTTATGGAGGCATCGCCTAAATTTGAATACAACATGTTACTCCATTTGAAACGTTCTTACTTAAACATAGCAGCAAAGATGCTCTCATATTTTCTAAAGAGATGAGAGACTCACTAATTAAAGCCTTATTCAATTCCAAAATCTATATGGCCCAAACATTGCCTATTCTCTTAGATGAAGAAGTAAACTACTTCAAAGGAAGTTCACAACTTAATCTTCACTAATGACAACCCTCTGTTAGAAACAACTGATCATAATTAACCACTTACATCTCTATAAATTTGGGACAATTTCAATTGTCTTTGATTCTTGTTGATCTAGGTCCATAAGTCAACATAATGAACTTGAGAGCACTTACCTAAATTGATGTTGATACACATGAACTCTCATATGATAAGATAATGTTATGTAGATTAAATAAGAAAGTTGTAAGAGCTATAGGCTCTATAATGCTCTCACTTAAAATTAGGGATTTCCAGACTGAAGTCAAACTTCATATCATTGACTCGATTACATATCTCACTGCACTTCTGTGAAGACCTTGACTTCATGAGCATAAATTGGCACCTTTATTCCTTCAACAATGCGTTAAGTACAACTAAGATTGTATCAAATATTACATTAAGGGTGATCTACAATTATTCTCGGTCCATGAAGTCAGGATTTATAAAGATACAACATACTACATGCCAAAGAAGCGTGTTGTCTTTTCTAGGGAGATAGCCATAATACAAAACTTGGAAAATAAGCGTGTTGTCTTTTCTAGGGAGATAACCACAACTCAAAACTTGGAAAAGAAATAAAAAAATTGTCACAAAATAAAAGATTGATTAAAAAAATAACAACAAATGAAAAAGGATGAAAAATAACAAAAAATGTAATGAGAAAATGAAGATGAACCCCTAGTGATAATTCAATAATCCTACACCTCTCCAAACTTATAAGTATGTTTTAGAACTATGAGAAGTTATAGATTTATCCAAGATGAGAACCAAGCAGTCGCTACATGAGCTTCCCCACCAAATCTTGAAGGATAGCATTTCCATAGTGCATATTGACTTAGAGTTCAGCTCTGTGGATGAGTCATGCACTGTAGGTTGATCTATCACCTCAAAAAAGTTAGAAACCACGTGAAAGATCTTTCTAGAAGAAGATGAAGAAGAGGAAAGAAAAATAACTTTGAGCCAAGATAAGCCTAAGTCATCCATGTATGAAAAGATCAATTAGTATGTCAATACTTTAGCTCTGTCACCATTATCCTTGGATATTGAGCCTATGATGAATGTTAATGTCACACCCAAATTGAGTGATTTTAAGAGTTAAAAGTTTCAACAATGTTGCTTCTCTCCAAGTCTTGAAAAAAAAGAACTTCAAAATGAAATCTCAAATGAATTAATATAACTCCCTTTTGATTAACATTCACCTTGTATTACTAATTTAGCAAAATAGGATCTAATTCCATCATTTGGTCCAAGAAGCAATCACACTACTTTAAATATCATTGAGAAATTAAACACATAGAAGCCATAAAACAACTAGTCTAAGATTTTCCACTGTAGGCCTAATGGATGATAAGGAATACAGTTCGGTAATTACTGACAATTTAGGTTGACCTTACCTTATAATCAACCATTTTTCTTGACTTATATCTAGTCTCATTAGGACATAACCCCCCCCCCCCC
>JXCR01120617.1:106325-123870 GCA_002079205.1 Phalaenopsis hybrid cultivar
TTGAATTAAACTCGAAAGATATAGCTTGAACACCTCTTGAGGTAGAACTTGAGTAAACCATAATTTAACTTAAATTTAAAATATAATGAAACCAAAATTGAAATTAACCAAACTAAAATAGAACCAAACCTAACCAACTTCAACTAAAGCCTAAAATTGAACAAAAATTAGCTTACATCAAAATTATTGTTTTATTTCCAGATCATCTTGAGCTTGAAACTTCATTCTAAATATAATGATATTTATTGTTATATAAAGGCCATGAAAATAGGTCTGATAATTGCATAACATAATTTTTATGTAAAATATTTCACTTTCAATTAAAATGCATAAAACATGCTCTTATCACCAAAAAATATATCATTTTCTCCAAAAATCAATGCATTGATCATAATTTTATTTTATAAACTCATTATCACATATGAGAAGGATGTAAATCCTTCTGATGAACAACTTTTTTTAAGTAAAATTTTTTATTTTTGGTTTTCAGCAATGAAAAATGGTACAATATAAAAAATTTTCACTAATTTTTTTTTTAAATGGATTGTGCAAGTGTGTCAAGATCATCAAAATCTTTCAAATGGTTCTCTTAAAGTTCAAATCAGACCTTACTTGGAGGCCCACTAACCTACAATACTTTGGATAATAATTTGAACAAGTAATGATAAATCCTGATAATTCACTCAAAATGAACTCAAATCAAAGCCAAACTTCAATCAAAGTAAATGTGAGCGGAACATAATAAATTTAATTAATCGAAATCCATTAATACATTCATTCAAAATCAATAAATTTTTCTCTCTCCTAAGGTGGGGCTTAGTGAGGACCACACTAACTTGAAATATCTTTAGATAGAGCTTACCTTGACCCAAGTTAACTTCACTAGTATGTTTTCATTTTCTTGAACCAAATGAGCTAAGGNCGATAATTGGACAACTTTTTTAAGTAAAATTTTTTATTTTTGGTTTTCAGGCATGAAAAATGGTACAATATAAAAAATTTTCACTAATTTTTTTTTTAAAATGGATTGTGTAAGTGTGTCAAGATCATCAAAATCTTTCAAATGGTTCTCTCAAAGTTCAAATCATACTTTACTTGGAGGCCCACTAACCTACAATACTTTGGATAATAATTTGAACAAGTAATGATAAATCCTGATAATTCACTCAAAATGAACTCAAATCAAAGCCAAACTTCAATCAAAGTAAATGTGAGCGGAACATAATAAATTTAATTAATCGAAATCCATTAATACATTCATTCAAAATCAATAAATTTTTCTCTCTCCTAAGGTGGGGCTTAGTGAGGACCACACTAACTTGAAATATCTTTAGATAGAGCTTACCTTGACCCAAGTTAACTTCACTAGTATGTTTTCATTTTCTTGAACCAAATGAGCTAAGGTAAAATTTTTTTTCATAACAATATCCATCCACCCATAACCATCTTGGCACTTTGAATTGAAATATCTTAAGATAGATATCACCTCAACCAAAACAAATTGCACCACTGAATATTTTGAATATTTCTCTTCCAAATGAGATAGTGTTATAATTTTTACCTTAATCACCTCCAAAAACCACTTAAAATTCAAAATTTTTCCTAAAATTTCAAAATTTCCTCCCTTTCTCTCATAACTTATCCCTCCATCCTTTCCCTCCTAAAATCCCCATAAANAAACATAATAAATTTAATTAATCGAAATCCATTAATACATTCATTCAAAATCAATAAATTTTTTCTCTCTCCTAAGGTGGGGCTTAGTGAAAACCACACTAACTTGAAATATCTTGAGATAGAGCTTACCTTGACCCAAGTTAACTTCACTAGTATGTTTTCATTTTCTTGAACCAAATGAGCTAAGGTAAAATTTTTTTTCATAACAATATCCATCCACCCATAACCATCTTGGCACTTTTAATTGAAATATCTTAAGATAGATATCACCTCAACCAAAACAAATTGCACCACTGAATATTTTGAATATTTCTCTTCCAAATGAGATAAGGTTATAATTTTTACCTTAATCACCTCCAAAAACCACTTAAAATTCAAAATTTTTCCAAAAATTTCAAAATTTCCTCCCTTTCTCTCATAACTTATCCCTCCATCCTTTCCCTCCTAAAATCCCCATAAAATCTCCCCCTCATTCTATTTTATTTCCTCATAGTCAAAATCTCTCTCATTCCGCCTCATTCCCTCTTTCTCCTCCCCTAGCTAAAACTCCTCTCCCTCTCCTTCTTCCTCCTTGACTGAGCTACCCTCTCCCCATTATTTTACTTATTTGTTAGATGAAACTACACCATCCCAATTTCCCTCTCTTCACTAAAGAAATAAATCTAAGCAAGGAAATCAAAGACTTCAATTCAAGAGAAATGTACAAATTAATCCTCATTTCAATAAGTTTTACATTAATTTTTNGAAAAGGGAATAAACCAAATCTAAGCAAAGAAATCAAAGACTTCAATTCAAGAGAAATGTACAAATTAATCCTCATTTCAATAAGTTTTACATTATTTTTTTTTTTGGTGAAATCATGGTATGAACATGTTCTTCCACCTTCTCTTTTCTTCCATTGGCCAAACTGAGCTCCTTCTTTCTCTCTCCCTCTATTTTCTTCTATGGACAAAACCCTAGGCCTTTCCCTACTCCCTCATCTTCTTTTTAACACTATCCAAATTGAGCCCTTTTCCCCTCTCACCTTCTCAGTTCCTCTATGGTAAAAACCCCGACCTGTCCCCACCACATCCTCCTCTCTTNTCCTACTCCCTCATCTTCTCTTTAACACTATCCAAATTGAGCTTTTTTCCCCTCTCACCTTCTCAGTTCCTCTATGGTAAAAACCCCGACCTGTCCCCACCACATCCTCCTCTCTTTACGATGACCCAAACAGAGCCTTTCTCTTCCTCCTCCCAGACTTTCATTGCCAATCACACAAACCCTCAATCACACCCTCTCCCCCTCTTTCTTCCTAAGTTGAAATCCCAACACAATCACACTCACCCTCTCTCTCTCTTACCCAAAATCCTAGCCCACATACACTCACCATCTCTCTCTTATTTGAAGCTCTAATCTAAACACACACACACACACACACATGCTCCATTTCTCTCCCACCNGTCCCCCTTTTTCTTCCTAAGTTGAAATCCCAACACAATCACACTCACCCTCTCTCTCTCTCTTACCCAAAATCCTAGCCCACATACACTCAACATCTCTCTCTTATTTGAAGCTCTAATCTAAACACACACACACACACACACATGCTCCATTTCTCTCCCACCAAAAGACTACCCATCAAGCTCTCCTCCTCTCTACCTCACTACCCTACCCGAAACCTACCCACTAAGCTCCCACCCTCTCTCAATCACTACCCTACCAAAAAAAAATACCCTCATTCATCTTCTTCTCCTCTCTCCCTCTCACCTATGTTTCCCCTTGGGAAAATTTTCATTCACCCAAACACAAACTCTCGTCAATTGACATGGCCTAAACCATAACCTTAGCTCTCTCTATCCCTACTTTTATTGCTTGGTTGAAATATCCACTCTCCCCTTAGCCAAAAATCCACTCATCCAAAAAAATACACACATACACACACATGACTCACTTCCTAAGGCATAAACCTTAACCCTAGATCTCTAGATCTTCTTCTTTTTTTCTTGGTCGAAACATCCACTCACTCAGACACACTCCCACCATAATTGCTATGGCCTAAACCTTAACACTAGGCTCCTTTTAAAATCCAAAAAAAAAACCATCCGATTGCATTATGTAAAATTTTATCAATGATCTTATACTTATAAAAAAAAAATCCATGTTATGGCTTTTATTCCATGAAATTTTCCATGCTTAGACTTATGTTCCATGAAATTTTCCATGTGTAGGCTTATTTCCACGAAAATCCACACTTAGGCTTATGCTACATTAAAAGTTAAGCTTAGACTTATGTTCCATGAAAAATTCCATGTGGTGACTTTATGTTTCATGCAAAAATTCAAGTGGTGATTTTATGTTTCATAAAAAAAAGCATGTTGTGATTTCATGTGTGATAAAAAAATGTAAGTTATAGTTTTATGTTAAAAAAATATAATGTGTCTTGGAAAAAAATGCAAGTTGTGATTTTATGTGTCTTGGAAAAAAATGCAAGTTGTAGTCTTATGTTTCATAGAAATCCATACTTAGGTTTTATTTTTAATGCAAGTTAGCATGTTGTAGCCTCTGTATTTTATATAAAGCATATTTAGGATGTCTAGGTTGAAAATATATTGAGATTTCAAGCTTGGGATTGCTTATTCTCATAAATTAGGTATTTAGAGAGTGATTTGCAAAACTTATATAGTTAGGTATGTTAATCTATGCATTTGAAAAATAAAAAAATTAACTATTTTTTTAAAATTTGTATAAATTTAAATGAACACGAAATTAAATATTTTTAAAACGATTAATAAAAATTGAACCTTGTTACAAAAGAATTTTTTTATAAGCTCAAAAAAGAAGAGAATAATTTTATAAGATAATATATGCTTATTTATGTTCTAAAATCAAATTATCATTATAAGATAATGTATAATCTCATTTCAAAAAATATTTTTAATATAAATCAAATTATTCTCAAAGTTTGAATTGATTAAACTCAAGTTATTAAAAAAAAATCTAAAATTTCTATTGTAAAGGTTAAAGACGGGGTGAATCTCTTATAAAAAATCAAGTAAAACTTTTTCAATATTAAAAGTAAAGCAAATCTAAAACACTTTCAAAACCTAAGTCAAAATTTTCAAAATTAAAAACAAAATTAAGCAAAACCTCAATCAAAACTAAAAAAAAAAAAACTAAGTAAAATTTTTCAAAATTAAAAACTCAAACTTAAGAAAAACCTTTTTTAAACTAAAACANATCAAAATTTTCAAAATTAATAACAAAATTAAGTAAAACCTCAATCAAAACTAAGAAAAAAAAACTAAGTAAAATTTTTCAAAATTAAAAACTCAAACTTAAGAAAAACCTTTTTTAAACTAAAACAAAAACTAAACATAAAAAATTGTCAATATTAAAATAAGTCTAAACAATAATATTTTCAACATAAACCTAAGCAAAAATATTATCAAAAATAAAGAAAAACTAAGAAAAACTAAAAGTAAAACATAAACAAAACATTTTCAAAATAAAATCAAATCTATGTAAAACCTTTTTCAAAATAAAAAAAAATCCCTTTCATAATAAAAATAAAGTATGAATAAAATGTTTTTCAAAATAAAATCTAAATAAAACATAAACAAAACCAATTTTAAAATAATCTTTTTAAAAAAATTGAAAGAAAAGTNATAAAACATAAACAAAACATTTTCAAAATAAAATCAAATCTATGTAAGACCTTTTTCAAAATAAAAAAAAAAATCCCTTTCATAATAAAAATAAAGTATGAATAAAATGTTTTTTCCAAATAAAATCTAAATAAAACATAAACAAAACCAATTTTAAAATAATCTTTTTAAAAAAATTGAAAGAAAAGTTAAAAAAAAAAAATCTAAGTAAAAACTTTTTTTTTAAAACTAAAATTGATCTAAACAAAGTCTTTTTTCTCAAACTAAAATAAACCTAAGCAAAAACCTTTCAAAAACAAAACAAACGTAAGTAAAATCTTTTTAAAATAAAGCTAACATAAACAAAATTTTTACAAAACTAACTTGAGTAATACCTTATTCAAACAAAAAAAATAATTTCATTTTAAAAATTAAAATAAATATTTTCAAACTAAATCATAATAAGAACTTTTTCAAAATTGAATAAACCTAACAAAAAATTTTTAGGTTGAAACAAAACCTTTTTCAAAATCTCTCGAAAACTCATAAAATGTCTAGATTTTCGTACAAAACTGTATAAGTTTGCAAATCTTTCTCATAAATAAGTAACTTGGGCAGGAATTATACATGTTTACGTTTATGATCTATAAATGAGTATTGTTTTATTTGTGAACGTGTAATTTATAAACTTAACTTTGAAGCATACATGTCTTGAATAACATCNACAAATTTTTTACAAAACCAACTTGAGTAATACCTTATTCAAATAAAAAAAAAATTCATTTTAAAAATTAAAATAAATATTTTCAAACTAAATCATAATAAGAACTTTTCAAAATTGAATAAACCTAACAAAAAATTTTTAGGTTGAAACAAAACCTTTTTCAAAATCTCTCGAAAACTCATAAAATGTTTAGATTTTCGTACAAAACTGTATAAGTTTGCAAATCTTTCTCATAAATAAGTAACTTGGGCAAGAATTATACATGTTTACGTTTATGATCTATAATTGAGTATTGTTTTATTTGTGAACGTGTAATTTATAAACTTAACTTTGAAGCATACATGTCTTGAATAACATCNCGAGAATGATTTAAAGAGCTCTTTAGGTAGTGTCCTTATAATGCTCTGTCCGATTTTTAATAATTCAGAAATTTTAAAATGGGTCAGTAGAACCTCGAGATCTATCATTACCACTGTTTTTGGTGGTTTATATATGTTAAAATTATTTGATGAAGCATATTCTTTAATTGAATAGATGGCGACAAATAACTTTCAATGTTCCTCTGAACGGGTAAACTCTAGAACAGTAGAGTGTTCATGATACGAATGTGATTTCAATTCTAGCTTCTCAAGTTGTTGCAATATTAGGAAGCTAGACCAATTTAGAATGAACTTACCTCAAGCACCTCAAGAAATTGAGGACAACTCATTAAAGCAAATGATTAATTCTCAATCACCTTCATTCAAAACTTTAAATGTAATTAATAACAGACCCAACAACCCTTATTCCAACTATTATAACACAGGTTAGAAAAACCACCCTAGCTTTACTTGGAATAATAATTCTTGAGGTGGAAACCAACAATGGGGAAACAATCAAACAAAGTATTTATGAAACTGGAATAATTAAGGTAGCACTAACTATAGACCTTTGTTTTCTCCAGACTTTAACAATAACCAACAATTTAAGGATATAAAATTGTCTATGAAAGAAGTAGTGTTATAGATAAGGAATCAATTACAAAGTTAGAGTGCTAGTTTTAAAAATATAGAGAATCAAATAGGATAAATTGCTAACACACTTAGTAATAGGCCCCAAAGAACTCTTCCTAGCAACATAAGAATTAACGCTAAAGATATGAACCAAGAGCAAGTTAAAGTTGTTATGTTGAGTAGTGGAAGGGATTTGGATGCTAAAATTCAAAAAGAAATTGAGATTGAGAAAGAGATTGAAGACACTAAAAAGTTTGAAAAAAGTATTTATAAGGATTGGGAAAAACCTGTCTCTCCAGCTTGGATTAACTTAGAAAAACCACCACATCTATTTCTCCAAAGTCTTAGACAGTAGAAGTCGGAACAACAATTTTCAAAGTTTCTGGAAATCTTCAAGAAATTAACTATAAACATTCCTTTCACTGAAGCACTGGAGTAAATGCCTGGATATGAAAAGTTTATAAAATATATACCTAATAAGAAAAAGAATTTTGGTGATTATGAAATTGTTGCACTTATTGAAGAGTGCAGTGTAATAATTCTGAAAAAACTTCCTAAAAAACTTAAAGATCCTTGTAGCTTCACGATTCCATGTGAGATAGGAGAAAGTTTCTGTGGAAAAGCTTTATGTGATTTGAGAACTATCATTAACTTCATGTCATTATCAATATTCAGAATGTTAGGGTTAGGAGAAATTTCTCCCACTACTGTAGCTCTTCAATCAGTTGATCAATCAATTACTTATCTAAAAGGGGTTATAAAAGATGTACTGGTAAAAGTGAATAAATTTATCTTTCCTGTCAATTTTATTGTATTAGATATGGAAGTAGATAAAGAAATTTCAATTATTTTAGGGAGACATTTACTTGCTACTAGACGAGCAATGATAGATGTACGAAAAAGTGAGTTAACCATGAGAGTTAATGACCAGAAAGTTACCTTTAATGTATTAAAGTTTATGAAGTATCCAACTAAAGGAAAAGAAGATGAATGTTTTTGGATGGAGATAATTTAGTATTTAAGTAATAACCATTTCCAAGAAAGTTGTGAGATAAAAATCAGAACAATAAGAGCTTGAATATGTGAATGTTATTGATTCTCAAGATAATTCTAATGGGATGATCACCGAGGATTCAAAATTTTTTCAGGAAAGGTTTGAGATTTTGGATGCTACAACAAATAATAAACCTCTCATTCCCCCTATTGAATAAACTACTGAACTTGAGATAAAGGTTCTCTTAACACATTTAAAGTATGTTTATTTAGGAAACTCATCTACATTACTTGTCATCAAATCCTTAGACTTAACTGAATCCCAAGAAGAAAAATTAATGGAAATCCTAATAAATTACAAGAAAGCCTTTGGATGGATGTTAGCTGATATTAAAGGAATCGGTCCTTCAATATGTATGCACAACATTTTGATGGAAGATAATCATAAACCCAGGGCTGATCCTCAAAGGAGATTGAATGTTTTTATGAAAGAAGTTGTCAAGCAAGAATTATTAAAGTGGTTTGATGCTGGTATTATTTATCCAATCTCTGATAGTGCTTGGATTAGCCTTATACATTGTGTCCCTAAGAAGGGGGGGTGACTATAGTTGTTAATGAATAGAATGAATTAATTTATACAAAATAGGTCATGGGGTGGCAATTTATATCGATTATAGAAAATTGAATTTAACCACCTGGAAAGATTATTTTCCACTACTTTTCTAGACCAGATGTTGGATAGTTTAGCTAGTCACTAATATTTTTGCTTCTTTGATGGATATTCTAGATATCACCAAATTTCAATAACTCTTGAGGATCAAGAAAAGACTACATTAACGAGTCCTTATGAAACTTTTGTCGTTGAAAGAATGTCTTTCAGTTTATGTAACACACATGCTACTATTCAAAAGTGCATGATGTTCATTTCTTATGATTTAATTGAAAAAGAAATTGAAGTAATCATTGATCATTTTTTAGTGTTTGGTACCTCATTTGATTTATGTTTAAATCATTTAGCAAGGGTACTTAAACGCTGTGAAGAGACTAACATAGTTATTAATTGGGAAAAATATCAATTTATGTTCACTAGACGAATTGTGCTTGAACACCAAATAGCTGGAAATGACATGAAAATAGATCTAACAAAAGTACAAGTAATTGCAAAACTACTTCCTCCTGCCATACTAAGAAGAGTTTGAAGTTTTTAAGATTATGCTAGTTCCTATAGGTGATATATTAAAGATTTCTAGAAAATCGCCAAGCCTCTCTGCCATCTTTTAGAAAAAGATGCTTTATTTGATTTTAATCAAGAATGCCTAAATGCCTTCAATGTATTAAATGAAAAATTAATCACTACTCCTATTATAATCTCACCTGACCGAGGGAGGCCATTTGAGTTGATGTCGATGCGAGTGATTACACTATTGGCGTAGTATTAAGGCAAAGATATGATAAGATTTTCAAAGTTGTATACTATGCTAGTAAAACTCTAAATAAAGCTCAAATTAATTATACTATTATTGAGAAGGAGTTATTGGAAAAAGTATATACATTTGATAAATTTAGATCTCATTTTATTGGAGCTAAATGTATTGTGCATATTGATCACTCTGCTATTATGTATTTGATGCTGAAGAAGAATGTTAAACCAAGGTTGTTTAGATGGGTCCTTCTGATGTAGGAATTTGGCTTTGAAGTAGTAGATAGTAAGGGATCTGATAATCAAATAACTGGTCATTTGTCTTGGCTGAAATAGGAAAATTTATATAATGATGAGAATGAAATTAATTAATACTTTTCTGATGAACAATTATACGTTATTACTGATTGACGCGTTTCGTGGTATGCCGATATAGTGAACTATATAACTAGCGTCATTTTATCATATGTATTAACATATCAACAATGAAAGAAGTTTATTCACGATGCAAAATTTTATTTTTGGGATGACCCATATTTATATAAGAAACTTAAGGATCAAGTTATATGAAGATGTGTACCATTAGAGGAAACCCAAGAAATAATTCAAAAGTGTTATTATTCTGAGTTTGTGGACACTTTGGAGTTGATAGAACTACATATAAGATTTTACAATCTAAATTTTATTAGCCTACTTTATTTAAACATCTCAATATTTATATGAAAACTTGTGATAGATGTTAGAGAGTAGAATATATTTCTAAGAGAAATGAAATGCCCCTAAGTTTTATCTTAGAAATTGAGATTTTTGATGTTTGCGATTTGGATTTCATGGGACCATTTATACCATATTTCCAAAACTTATATATTTTAATAGTTGTGGATTATATTACTAAGTGGATTAAAGTGGTAGCTTTACTCCACTATGATGCTCGCAACATTGTAAAATTCATTAAGAAAAATATTTTTAGTACATGTGGGATGCCAAGTGTGATTATTACAGAAGGGGAAAGCCATTTTAAAAATAAAAGAATTGAAACATTAGTAGATAAATTTGGGATTAAGCATAGGATTGGCACAGCTTATGATCCTTAGACTAGTGATTTATTAGAGGTATTTAATAGAGAAATTAAAATAATTTTAGAGAAAATTGTAAATCCCAATAGAAAGGACTGGTCTGCTAGACTAAATGATACATTATGGACCTATAGGACTGCTTACAAAATTTCTATTGGAATGTCACCATATAGGCTCACATTTGGAAAGACATGCCACTCGCCAGTGAAGTTTGAACATAAAGCTTACTGGGCTGTGAAGGAATTTAATTATAATTTAAAAGATGCTAGCGAGAAAAGATTATTACAATTAAACAAGCTCGAGGAGATTATAAATGAATCTTAAATAAATGCAAAAATTTATAAGGAAAAGATGAAAAATTGGCTTGATCGAAAGACTTTAAGAAAAGATTTTAAACCTGGATAAGAGGTTTTATTATATAATAAAAGATTAAAATTATTCTCTGGAAAACTTAAGACCAAGTGGCCGAGGCCATTTACTGCAATTAAAGTCTATCCTTTTGGTACTGTAGATATTAAATATCTAAAAAGTGAAAGACTACTTAAGGTGAACAAACATAGATTAAAACATTATATTTTTGGAAACATGCTTATAATTGATGAAGTCTTAATGTTAGGACAACTAGAGTAAGTTCTTGATTTTTTTTCAGGCAGAGGACGTTAAACTAAGCGCTTCTTGGGAGGCAACCCATGGTTTGTGTTTATGTTTGTACTTACTTGTTTGTTAGTATATTAGTAGTGTTTCTGTGTGGATTGATTAAATTTCTATGTGGATTGATTAAATTTCTGTGTGGATTGATTAAATTTATGTGATTAAATTTATGTGTGGTTTCTTAGGTTTTTTTGTGGTTTGATTGGCTTGTAGTCTGGAGTGAGTTGGCAATTCCTTTACTTTTCGTGTAGGTAAGCTTTTATGTGTTCTATGGAGTAGTTGGATTAATGAATTCACTACGACATAGTCCTTAACCATACTTGAGGGATTATTGGGGGCATGTTGGATTTGAACTACGAACTATTCTATTGAGATTCTATTACTTCCTTTGGCTGACCCTGGTGATGAACATGTGGATGACCTACTCTATCTTTATTCCTGATAGAGGTGCATGTCTTATGGATGAGAAATATTGACGTTGTTATTATGTGCAAACAAAGGTTTGGGGAGGATTAAAAGAAGATAAAATTATCAAAATGAAGTTCAATCAAGCAAATTAGGCTCCCGCGACCCTTGGAGGACGGTGCTTCTCCTTAAAAATAAAAAGAAAAATATAATAATAAGCACCGACACCTAAGCGCCAGTTAACATAAAGCTTGGTACCTAGGCGCCGAACTGACCGAACCCCATTTTAAATTCAAAAAAGGATCGGTTTAACCTCATTTTATTTCATGAATCATATCCTTCCTCCCTGATCTATCACAGGTGCTCCCCTAGGGTTCCCTCTTTCAATTTTGTGCTTAAAAACTTCATATTTCTTCTACTCCGGGTAAGATTTATACTTTGATCTTGTTATTTTCTTGTTTAGCCATAGATTTCCTCAACATTGTGAAGATTTCAAAATTTTTTGGAAACCTTAGGAAAAGGAGAAGAAAATCCATGGAAAAAGTATATTTTGCAATAAATTTGTAGTTAGAAGCTTATACAACAAATATTTTGGATTTATTCCTTGTTATATTTGATTTTTCCTAGATTTAATTATGGCTTCTATGACTAAAGGTGGGAAAGAGAAGAGAATTGTTGATTGGAGGAAATTGTGAGTCAGAAAGCTCAGAGTAGATACAATGAATTTCTTGTATCAAAGAGGTTAATTGTGGAGCAAGCTTTTATTAGCCCAGGTGGAGCTATGGAAGCTCTTATTGTATCTCAGCGCTGGGAGACATTCTACTACACTACTGCTGTCATAGTTATTTCTATTGTTTGAGAGTTTTACACTAATCTCCCTGAGGCTGTTGATGATTTTGTAGTGGTACAGGCGATGCGAGTTTATTTTGATTTTGCCTGCATCAACGCACTTTACTCATTGGGGGATGTGTCAATAATCTGGAGTTAGTTAGTTCTGAATATTGGGAAGAGTTGTTGCATCCACTAAAGCCTATCAACAAGGATAATGTGCATTTATATGAAAAACATACTGGATTTGGAGTTGTAGCTAGCTCTTTTGATGTTCCATCTACTTCCAGGCCCTCTACTTAAGTGCTTCTGCTGGCCCTCCTGTCACCTTGGATTCTATTATTAGTCATTTGGAGAAATTAGAGGATAATTTTGCTTATATCTAGGAACAGATATCTAACTGTGGATTTTTTGGGAAATTTGGATATCCATAATAAGCAACACAGAGAATATGAATCTAAGTTTCATATGTCTTTAATAGATGTTTTTAGAAGGAATAATATGATGGGCAGTGATAATCTAGTAGATTTTCCTTCATATCCTCTATATCAGACATTTGAGAAACAAACCTATAGAGGAGGATGATGACGAGGGAGAGAAGTAGGAGTTATTTTCGTATAGGTTGTGGTGGGTGCATTTACTTATGCTTTATTAGTTACTTCTTGATTTACTTTGTTGATGTTGGACTATTGTACTTGGCTGTTTATTTTTATTGCACTACTGGGATGCTATGATTAGTTGTAGCTTATTTCTATTTAGCAATTCCATGTTAAAACTATTGAGCTGAGATTTATTTATGCACATGTATTGATGCATGTTAGCTTTTCTACTTTTACTTGCACTTTTTTTGATAAGTATAAGTAGTTTTTCTTTAGCTCTGCATATTCCTATAGAATAATTATATACATGTTTAAAAAACTAACTTTGAGGGGTAAAGAAAAATTTTAAAAGTTAAACTTTATTTGTCCTCAGTAAATTTACCTTTTATATTAATATTATTTTAAAAATGATCTCAATATAGTGGTGTTAGCTTTAGAGTACTATAGTTTTGATTTTATGAGTGTTATAGAGAATTTAATTGAGATTTTAGAATAATAAGACTATTCTAAAGTTAAGATATTTAGTAGGAAACTATTGGAAAATGATTTTCTATTATTTAAAAATAAATTATATTTTGAAAAAACTAAGATTCATGGATCTATACTTCATATGAATTTAGCCTCTATTAAACTTATTTTTAAACTAATACTAACTATTTTCAAGTGAGAGAAAGTGATAAGTTTTTAACATTAAGAGAATGATAGTGAAATTTAAAATCATTAAAGGCTGATCCAGATATAATAATCCTCACATAGAAAAAGAAAAAAAAAGAAAGGATTGAAAATGATCTTGAAAGAAAAAGGAAAGCAAAAAACCAAAGAAATATAAAAATAGGAAAAATGAAAAGTTAGGAGAATCTTGAGGGGATGCCTAATTAAAAATTAATTTCACATGAATTTTCTTAAGGAAGAAAACTTAATTACAATCTTAAGCTTGATACTCTTATTAAATGGTATTAGTCAATGCTTGAAAAGGGGGTTTAAATTCAGTCCTTATTACTTTCTAGGAATCCTAAGTTTAACAAACTACAACTTGATTTTAAGTAAATAGAAAATCAGGTTTCCTAGGTTGAATACTAAATACTTTGATATTTTAATTCTAACCCTATTTACAAAAATTTCCTCTAGATTGCACTATAGCATTTTTTAAGTAAAATTATAGGAAGCCCTGAAGTAACACATTACCTTAAATCAATAAGCAAGGTTTTAAAAAAAATTATTGTATTACTTAAGGACAAGTAATATTTAAGTTTGAGGGATTTTTGACATGTCCTTTTAACATGCTAATGTTCCTTTTACATTTACTACTTATTTTTGACAATTGTAATTTAATGGAAGATATTTTAATGTTTATAATTGTAGGTATAATAGGTAAAGCAAATGGATCAAACTGGAGCAAAAATGGAGCGAAAAGGAGCATTGGAGCTTAGAGCTGAACTGACACCTAGGTGCCATCAATCGTGCCACGAGGACTGATCTTAGAGCTTAGGTATTGTACCCAAGCAATAGAGAAGGTGGAGCCTAGGCGCCACATATTGGCACATAGGTGTTACGTGTTCTGCCCAGCCGACAGAGGGAGTGGCGCCTAGGTGCCATAGTTGGACGTCTAGGCGCCAGAACTACCTAGAGTGATTTTCAGTGATTTTTCACATGAATCTAGGTTATTTTGAGCTAGAGGAAGCAGCTAGTGAGGAAAGGATATCGAGGAGACACTTAGGGAAGAAGTATAGAGACCTGGGAGTGCATGAGAGGAAGAAAATTGATAGTTTTCTTTGTTTTTTCTTCATTTCTTCTTAGATAATTGAGTGAAGTTGTAAGAAAAGTATGTAAATCAGTAAGGAAACTTTAGAGATCATCTGTGGTGGAGATTCTTTGCTGATAAGTTTCTGTTTGCACATTGTCTTTTTCTAAATAGATTTCATCTGGTATGACTTTATTTTATAATAAACCAATGCATTCTTGTGTTTTCGTCATGAAATATGAGTAATTCTCCTTCTCCTTCTCCTTGTAATGAGATAGAACCATGTGTAGCATGTAGATTTACTTAGAAAACATTTTATTTAATACTTGTAATGGTTTATTACTTCAAGCTTCATTTACATTTTCAATATGACTAATTGATGTGTTAAAGCCTGTTGTGAAACTATAATGATCTAGGAGGGCTATGGTTTTCCTCAACTAGTAAGAACCACATTAATCTATAGGGTCAAGGAAATGAAGTCCATAGGTTAGTGCAAATAAATATGGAGATAATTTTAGCGAGGGTAACTAGGAGGTTTTTAGGGTGACAGGCGGAAAGAAGTCCNCGCATTTTTTTCTGTCACTCTAGAAAACCAAATTTGAACCAATCAAAATGTATTTCTCTATCTATTTGCTTTGCCTTATGGAATACTTTTCCTTCACTCACTAGTACATTGTGATTCTTCATAGTTATTCATGTCATAAATCTCTCTAGCCTTTATGGGTTCACAATGAATTTTAATATATCATTTTACCATAATGATAAGTAAACTAAGTTTAAAGAAAACCCATCACTTTAATGAATAAAAACCTATTATAAAAGCAACTAATATCCTGCACATCCAACTAATTCATTATAAGAGAAAGGAAAAAAGGAACTACTCACAATGCATGAAGAAAAAAACTACAATTCATCAATTTATAATAAAATAAATCCATAGAAAATGAGTTTACAAATAATACAGGATAATTCAGAATGAAACACTTAACTTTATCCAAGAGAAAATAGGTAAAAACTCCTCCTCAAGTGATCTCTAAATGCTCCCTGGAATGCTGAATGTAATCCCTTACAAAATTCTCTCAAATCCCTCTCCAATCTCTCTAAGAAAATGAATAAAAAGTAAAAATCTAATTCTAATATATCATCTCCTGCCATCCTTGGCTTCATCTTGTCTTCATAATGATTCAAAAGGTCTTGCTTCAACTGCCTCCATAGCCTCTTAACTCCCAAATTCATGTCAAAGTAAATATTTAAACTACTCTAAGCAGTTCTAGTGCCTAGGTGGCTTTGTCTACCCAGTGAAATCTGGTGCCTAGACACCAGAGGCCCTTAATTGGGGCACCGTGACACTCAAGTCTGACGCCTAGACGTCAGTGTGTTGGAACCATGTTGTCCCGCAAGTGCTCTATTTTTCCTCTGTTTCACTCCATCTCAGCTACAATCCTCCTACCGATTATACCTGCGAGAAAAATATAAAATTATTTTTATTTAAAGTACACTTTAATAAAAAAAACAAGTGTTAAATGTAAAGAGAATTAAGCATGTTACAAGACATATCAGGGGGCTTCATAAGAAGTACATATAGGTTGACAAAGAAAGGGAAATAACTAAAAAGAAGGATGCCCATGGAAATGGATCTGATTTATCTAAAAAAATCTCCACCCTTGGGAGTAAATAGTTTCACTCACTTTCTGCTAAATATGACAAAAATGTGCTTACAATAACTGACTAACCACCACCTCATTTTAAATATGATTATCCTTGTAAAGAAAATAAGAGTCTCCATTTAGCTCGTCTACATAGAATATTGAAAGTAA
Organism: Phalaenopsis hybrid cultivar; assembly: GCA_002079205.1. Taxonomy (NCBI): domain Eukaryota; kingdom Viridiplantae; phylum Streptophyta; class Magnoliopsida; order Asparagales; family Orchidaceae; genus Phalaenopsis; species Phalaenopsis hybrid cultivar. The sequence continues at coordinate 122,875 of JXCR01120617.1, forward strand.
AGCAAAAAGAAAAAAATTCACCATATCATAAGTCCTTGAATTGTTAGGGGGTATAGTTTCTCAGGAAGAGAAGAGAAAATATTCTCAAGGAAGGACCGCTAGTGTCAAGGGAGCTCCTACACATAAATTGACAAGAAGAGACATTGTTATGAACACTTTGAATATAGAATCACTAGTAGCATTGCATTAACTGTGTCCAAAAGATTTGGCTAGGTATCTACCCAATCCTTGTTGGTTTGTTCTGTATATTGCTTATCACTAAAAGTATCTTCTTTTATCTCAAAATATCTTTAAAAAGCCCAAAAAGTACATCACTTATTGCCTAAAGCTTTTCTTTTCATCCCAAAGTACATCCAAAAAGTCTTAAGTGTTGAGGATAAAAAGAAGATGTTCCCATTAGTGATAAGAATATTTTCTATAATATGTGTGCCACCTCCTGCTATAAATAATGTTGGATCATAAACCTCCTTTCAACCCTATTCACTTGTTCAAATGATGATATCACAACCTCAAGAAATAGTGATGCATGAATCTAAAACCACCCTAAAGGAAGTGGAAATAGAAACCACAAATATTTGTGATAAATAGAAATAACCTATGAAAATATAACCTAAAAATCCTCATCAACATCTATAATAGTAATATCCACAACCACAACAATGATAGTAGTGGAAACAACCAAAGTAGTAGTCCCAACTAAAGTATTCACAGTAAAATCAATGACTATAACAACCTTATAAACTTAAGAAAAGAAGGATTCAAAGATAAATATTATAAGAATTGAAAATCGAGTTTATTCTTTTAAAGATGAAGTTATCAAGAAAATATAAAAGAATATATCTAAAAATCCAAATTTCAACCTTCATGGGTGTGTCAAACCTGAAGAAATGGGAAGAGATGGGGAGCCTAATTATTATTTGTACAATATAATGTTAGGACACATAATAGAAGAACTCTTCTCTTTCAATGGTTGGTTAGAAAAGAACAATAAAGATG